>JAQIXU010000193.1:0-52636 GCA_034701245.1 Strigamia transsilvanica
TTAAGTTGTTTAGGTCACGAAACACAACAAAAACAACAACAACAACAACAATTCAAGTGTTTCATTTTCTTTATAATTTCCTTATTTCGCAAACCCGACCCAAAATTTATTTATTCATTTAATTTGTCTATTTTTTTATTTTTTGTACAAAACGAGGATATTTTGTATAATGCAATTTCCGGTGACGAGGCAGCAGCGTGTTACCGACACGCCAATGGATGAATAAGATGGGCGGAGGGGTGGTGGGAAAAAAAAGCATTTTTCATCCTCAACCCTCGAATTGGCAAAATACAAAACACAAAACGTGATCGCTCATCCGGTCAGGTCAAACCAATACACAATCCACATTTACCACTTCCAGAACAACAATCTATTTATCGATTACCCTTAATTAAGTCGATAAAACATACACGTGAACAAAATAATATTAAAAATAATGCAAATGTAAAAAAACTGCAGGAAAGAAAATCGGAATCGACGTAGCAGGTGGTAACAAGGCACGTTGCCATGACAAATACATTAAAATGCCATTATTTATACAAAAAGTTGTCAACAACGATGGGCCACATGGTCATCGTTGCTATGGCAACTCGCAGTCCGTTTCACCAAGCAGGTCTTCAGTGATCTATTGTGATCCGGTCGTGAGGGGGTTTTCAAAGAAGGGCATTAAATACCCCTTGACGAACCCCACCTCGGAAAACACACTTGGTTGCCATGGAAACTCGATTTTTCTACATTTTCTTGTGCTTTTTGTATGTGAATTTGTGCAATCCAACGAGGATAAAGCAAAAAAATCATTGGTTTAATTGATTACGTCAATCAGACGGACGAAATTCGAGATATACACTTGCTTGGGAAAGGTGTTTCGTTGATTTTGATTGATCTAAGCTCACCTGATAAGATTAAAGTGCTAAAGTCTACGTGTTTCGCAGCGCTTGTTCGCTGCGTCTGTCATCCATCGACCGGTCCGTAACGTTGACTCGTTTGGCTTGCCTGTGATGCACGTTTTTGTTGCGCGGTACCTTCGGTCAAAGCAGAGTGATGTTTTTGATTAAAAACTAGATTGATCATTTTAATTTCTTCATTGTTTTCCGTTTACCTGGTATCTTCTTTCATTGGTTTTCAGAATTTGAGATTTCGTTAGCCTGGTTTGGTGTTGCACTGGGTTTGCACTGTGGTTGGGTTGAAGGATCTGTCTCGTGTGAGTCTCGGCGATAACGAGAGTTGTGTTAATCGTCTGCTTCCACCTCGGGTTCCAATGATTTTTGAAGGGTGTAGGTATTTTCAAGTTAAAAATATTTTTTTTTTAAATTAAAATGTTATCAGTTTTTTTTTTTTATTATTTTTTTTTATTTTAAAAATCTTTGTGATTGTGGGAAGAATTTTTGTTTTGTTTTGTTTTATTTATATTTGTTTTATTTTATTTTTTTTGGATTAAGAAATGCACAAATTTTGTATTTTACACTTTTATAATGGGACGTTTTGCTGTAGTCGCCATGTGCAACCATACGGGAAATAATTTTCATTATAATTTTGGAAGCAGATTATTGTGGCTATCATATTATTAAGCAGGTGGTTCCTTTTAAAGTTGCTTTGACCGGTGCGATACGTTTTCAAACATCCTGTTGTACATATCAAAATATACTGTTTGTTTCTTTTCTATTTTATTTGTAAAGAAAAATTTGTGCTGAAATTTATTTTTGAAGTGAATACATTAGAATTTGTTTCATTTCATTAAAAAAAAATAATTGTTATCATGTGTTTTATAAGAAAATCAACAACATTACTCATAAAATATCTAATCGGTGCTTTAAAACAGACAAATTGTGACGTTAACGTTGCTAAGAAAATGCATCTTGTTGAATATAAGCAAGAAATGATGAATTAAAAAGATTCATTTTGACAAAAATTGAATCCAAACACTAAATTAATGTCTTTGTGCCATGTATTTAATTCACAAAAACAATTCTAATCCTCAATTTTAACTCCCATTCCTCTTATCAGCGCTGAGTTAATGCTCCGATCAAAGCAGAAAATGGCTCGGAAAATGGTTCAAAATGTCACCGCCGCGCAGCTTCCTTTGCGCAGGCCAGCCATGTTGAATCGGTGTGTGTGTTGTTGGCGATGAATTTGCTGAATGAAAATATTGCAGATCGACTGGTTTCAATTAGTCGGAGCCGAACTTATTTATTTTTATTATTTTCTTGGTTCGGCCACAACCGACAAGCAAACTGGATAGGCTACCGGAATATCTACGCGACACTGTCGACTGGTTTATGGGGTACGTAGAGACAGACACTCCCGACACTAAATGTATACTAGGAAATATTTACCTCTAGAAAGAGAAAGAAAAAAAAACCAAAAAAAAAAATAATAAACCGAAGAAAATCAACACGCATTTATAAATAACAAAGGCCGATGTTGATTTTTCCCTAACGCTCATTTTAATTAAAAGTGCGAGTGTGAATCGACACTTGCGCACAATTTATTCACAACAACAACAACAAGAAGGGAAAAAAATTTAATACTGATAATGTTGTTTTCGTGTAAATGCACATCAGTTAATGATCGAAAGTGTTATGGATTTCTTAGAAAAAATGTCTCGGTGCCATTAAACGAGTAGATATGAGGAAATTGCATTAAATCAGCGGTTTTTGTTGCATCATTTTCTCAGCTGGTGACACAAACAAAAAATAATTTTATCCACTCTGATTTATTTATAAACAGGAATTCGCTTTCGACATGGCTGCTATGACATTATTAAAGTGGAGAGAGAGAGAGAAAGAAAAGGAAAAAAAAAAAACGAGTTTTTAAAAAAAAAAAAAAATTATATTAAAAACTAAGGAATTCAGTGAAAGAAAAATGAAAAGTGAAAAATGAAAAATATCAGTTCTTTGAATTTCTGTTTTTTTTTTGTTGATTTTCTTGTGTTGATTTTTAGTACCTTGAGTTTTCTTGTGTACTTTTATCACCATGACTCATTCGCACAGTCAATGTATTCTAACAGAATGGCATTGACTAATCGTTTGATATATTTTATCATTTTGACGTTTTTTTTTATCAAGGAAAAAAAAAATAATGTAAAATATTTTATTTTGAAGTTGTGCAAGTGGTTTTTATACTTGTTGACAAATCCAACCATTTTCAGACTCGATTAGCCAATCAGCTTCTTCAGATAGGAAAAACATTAATGAAGTATTCTTAGAAACCCTCAGAGATAACCAATTTGGAACACCGGTGAAGCGAACTCGAACAAACTCAGGAGGAAAAGGAAAAGAAAAAGAAATGGAAACCAGATGAAGAACCAATCGGAATTATAAATGTTATGATAAACGCAGTCGAGCGTGTTCACATGGGTGACCGCGAGGAGATAGAGAGTTGGATTTTAAATTTTATCATTTTGCAATAGTCGCAAACAGAATTTGTGCGCTTTAAACGACGGAGAAAATGGGCACTATAATGTGAGACACTTTTTACATAGATATTTGGAGAATTTGTGGGGTGGGGGGGATATCCAATAATAAAAATACCCAATCAAATAACATGGTAGTATGCACAGGTGAGCAAACCTCTAAATCCCAAGTGTACTAAAGCAGGTGTCAATTTATCACCATTCTAGCACCACTTTACACACTTGAATATGAGGTTTTCATGATGGTGGCAAGTTTTTGCTCCATTTTTGCTGATGGGGTGTATGGTTTGATGTGCATTTTATGCTTTTCTAGGTGCAAATTGAAATTGAAATTTATCTGTTTATTTTTTTTGTGATTAAATGATTTTTTCTTGTAAATAGGAAAGCGAGGAAAAAGGAAAAAGATTCCCCACAGTCGGCTCCAGATGAACAGAAACTCTACTTAGAAAATACAATGCTGCAACAGTGTTTCTCCGATGTAGATTTTCGACTACTTGTCGAACAGCCGAGCGGATTAGAATATAATGAATGGTTGGCGTCACATAGTGAGTACTTATCTTATCTTGATTTTGTTATTAATTTTGTTTGTTTCGTTTATCTTTCAGCGAGCAGAATGGAGTTTAGGTTTAAGACAAATGAGAATTTGTGGTTTTGCTAATTTTGTCTTCAGCTAAGGTTAAAGATGAAATTAGTCTGGTAGTGTGTGAAAAGACTTCCGCACATCAATTTGGCAGCTGTAATACTCGGTTATTATCCTGATTTTGGCACGATTTGCCACAAACATTTGAATCAAAGGTTGGGAGGTGTTTGAAAACTAAAAAATTTCGAATAAAAATGAGATATTTTAGAAATTCTCCTTCTATTAATTCCTTAAAATTATGATTATTTCAAAAAATTATACACAAATTAGAAAATACTTGCTAATTTCAATTTTATATTTGTTAGGATTTGCCAAATATTTGGCAAATATCCTAACAAGTCGAATCTGCGATATTCTAACCTGGCACGTGTATTAAATTACTATTAATAATAGCTTGTGAAAACAGATAGTTTTAACTGTTTTATGATACGGTGTTTGTTTATTTATGAAACTTATCTTTCGCATTGCATTATGTTAATACGGTGATTCTAATTGTTTTTTAATTTTTTTAAAAAAATTTTTTTTTAGCTCTAGCATTTTTTGAACACATAAATCTAATATATGGCACTATATCGGAATTTTGTACCATGTCTGGTTGTCCTGATATGACGGGGCCTTGTTCACGGTAAGTCGTTAATGTTTTAAGGAGCTGATGCTGCTTTTTGACGAATCTTTAAAATTTATGTGCCAATTATTGATCGGAGAAAAGAGCCGTAATTGGAAAATATCAGAAAATTGGCACAGTCACCATGGGAAGTTGGCTGAATATTTATTTCATAAATCAATTTTTAAAAAAATTACTTCTTCCGGTATTATATTGTATTATTGAATTTTAGACCAAGAACTAAGGTGTTCCCCCCCTCCCCTTCTAATTATCAGTAATTTTTGAGATTTTCACCATTAAAATTAATGTTAAAGTTGAAAAATGTCAAAAAGGTCAATTATGTTTGAACTTGGTTAATTGAAGGTGACTTGTATGTGCCTGAGCATGCCAAGCCATTTTAAATGTTGTTAAAGTAAATAAGATTAATCCCTAGCTACTGCTAGCCAAAGACAACACTGTGCTATCAAGATGTAAACAAATTAAAGCGCAACTTGTTTTCTATTTTTGTATTTACGGGTGATGAAAATTGAACATAATTGCTGAAATATTTTTTCTTAATTTCAGGCAGTACCTGTGGTTTGATGAGAGGGGTAAAAAGTGCAAAGTTGCAGCACCACATTACATTGATTATGTCATGACATTCACACAGAAAACCATCAACGATGAAACCATTTTCCCAACTAAATACGGTACAACTCAGTGAAATATACCGTATCTCTTGAATTGAAAGAGAAAAATGTAATCACGATGTATGTGCCCCGAATCCCGAAAAAAATTTCAGATTTTTAATTAGGGCCCCAATAAAAGGGCTGTGAGAAAAGCTCAAGAACCACAAATTCGCCTCCGCGCGCAGAGCTGGCTGGAGGTTTTGCGGGCCGTTGGGAAAAATTTATTAGAGGGCCCAAAAATATTTTCAATTATAAATTGTCTTAGAAAATTCTTAGAAATTTGAAAGTGCGGGGCCGCTTTGAGCGCGGGTCTTCGATCTGGGGCCTGAAACGTCGATATCCAGGCCGGGCTTAAGCGCGCTTCATTTAATTGGTTAAATGCGAGTCCTAATAATTTGAGAAATACGGTATTTATTATTTGCAATGAAAACGATTTGTAAAGTAAATGTCTCGTGTGTAGCCAACGACTTTCCTACTTCAATCGAATCGATCGTTAAGAAAATTCATCAGCTTCTGTTCCACGTTGTGGCGCATATGTATCATGCCCACTTCAAGGAATTGGTGCTTTTATCACTACATGCACATCTCAACTTGGTGTTTGCACATTTAGTGCTTTTTAACGAACGCTACCGGCTTATAGAAGAAAAGGAGACTGATGTGCTCCACGATCTCGCAATCGGACTTAAATTGCTCGGTGCCACGGATTCAGGCGACGAGAACACATCTCAGGAAAGAGGTGGTGGATCGTCCATTACAACTAATGTGGCCGAGTCTGGTGATAATAATTGTGAAAAAACTAATGACGGTGATTGTAGTGGCAATGTATCTACGAACGTTGATACACAACCGGCTCTTTCTCTATATTTAGATGGAAGCGTAGAAGTTCAGTAGTGGACGGTCTGTTATGCACTGAGAGAAAATAGGATTTAGTGAGGCGTAACTTAATCGTAACTTGTACAGGAAATATTGTGAATAAGATGATACAACAGTATAAGAAATTATAATAGGGAGCAATTTTTAGAAAAATGTAAATTTTTTTTTTTAGGTTTGTATAATTTAAAAAAAAAACTAATTATTATAAATTTTGTAAATTTAGCTGAATATTCTGATATTATAATTTTTTTTTTAATTTTACACAATTTTTTTTGTTGGCGAACTAGTCTTATTTTCTTTTGTTTTCTTTCTTTGTTTTAAATTCATAATAAAATTGTGTGGCAATTCTTATAATTATCAATTCTGTCTTTTTATTTATTTATTTATTTATTTATTTATTTGATTTATAATTTATTTTTATTTTTTTGACAGATTGAGCAGTTTTTAGCGCAGCATTAAATGGGGGCTTTGAAAAATAGGTATTTTTTTTTTAATTCATTCAATTTATTTGATTATTTTTTTGTTGCTGCTTTTATTTAACAATTGTCATTTGCAATGTCAAAAATAACCTCGTAATATGTACAAAAGGAAAACAAAACAAAAAAAAGAAACAGGAAAAAAAAAAACAACCTCTGATCACCTGAAGTGCTTTTTGAAATGAAATTTTATTAGTTGTTTGCTTTATTACGTGTTGGCAAAAATGAACAGGACATAAATAAACCAGAACAATACTAGCTATCTTGTTGAGCACATTGCAACTATGCACGTGGCCAATGTTGTCGAACAATCACTAGTTGCTATTTAATTGTACATTGATCGAATAGATTGTATATAAAAGTATGTATTGTTGTCATCTTTATTTGGACTGTTGCTGAAAAACCCGGTTTTATTTGTAGTTGTAGCAAACTTTTTTTTTTAGATATAATAATAATAATAATGATAATAATAATAATAATAAATAAAGGAGCAAAAAAATTAACGGAGGTGAAAATTTAAATCACCAAATTGCAATTTCTTTGGTATTTGGTACTTTGTACCTGGAAATACTCAGCGTCACAATTAATTTTACTAATAACAATCAATTAATCAATTTTCTTTTCTTTATTCTAATTCATTTTCACTGAAATCCAAGCTATCACCCTTTTGGACCGGTTGCGGAAACTTTATTTTGGACATTAATGTTACTATTGAGTCATTTACTAGTTTATCATCCGGGGACTCGACTTTGTTATTGTCAAAATTCTCTTTTGGAAGTGCATCAACAACTAGGCAAGTATTACTTCTGAAAACATAAGTTAAAGGTGTGTCATTTAGAGATGCTGAATTGTCCAGACCGTTAGCTGCTTGCTTGGGTCGTCCCTTTGAAGTACTCGGTTGGTTTTCACTCGTGTCATTTGGTTTGTTCTTGCCAACAGACAGGTATGGATCAAACCATTCTGGATATTCCGGCATTGAGTTTTGTTTCGTTAAACTGTTTGATTTTTTCGTTTGAGGTTTACGGTCGTTTTTCAAGTCATCTGCAAGTGAAGGTTTGTAAGTGGGTGAAGTATTTAGGCATATTTTTAAATAGTGTTTACTATTTTCTAGAGGATAAAGAATTTCGTCCACCATTGAGTTTGTTCGGCGTCTTCGGAGAAAATGCGACTTGTTGTCAGGACGGAGCCAGAAATTGTCAATGTGGTTTTGGTTGTGCAGCAAATCTGATAAGGTTGGTCTTCTTTGAAGTTTCTTCTCTAAAATAGAATTTATTTTTTTTGTTTGAGATTAAAAAAAATTTTTTTTAAGTAGCATTAATCGGATGTTGATTAAACTGACTGGTTTTAATTAACTGTTGCTGTGTTACTAGGATATTCGCTAGAATCTGATGATAATTGAGATTTTAATTACTTTTTAGTTTGGCTTTTTCTGCGGCAGTTTCCTCTTGTGATTTCCTCGCTTGGGTTTCTTCAGCTTCCGCTTGTTTCGAAACTGATTGAGGATTTCTAGGGTGAGTTTGCTTTACCAGGACAACATCGTCCAATATTTTAAGCTGTGGGACCCTGGACCAAACATTTTCTCGATATTTAACGTCTTCGGCGACTGCATTATGGCGTAAAGTCAGTTTCTCCAGGCTGTTGCATATGCTTAGAAAGCTCAGGTTATTGATGTCTGCGATATTATTACTGTAAAATTGATTTTTATTGGGAAAAAAGATTATTTTTTTGTTTAATTAGGACACAAATTTTAATACTTTTCGACATCTAGCGCCTCCAAATTGTGCAGAAATGCACAATTGTATACATCGTCGATGTAATTATCGCGCGCTTCCAATTCAACTAAACTGATTAGACTCATTGCCCCATCCAGATTCTCTAAACGGCAGTTGGAGACGCGTAGAATCTTTAGATTCTGCAAACATGTTCCTAAATCCCTATGGGAAATTTTTATAAAAATTAATAAAAACAATTATTAAAAAAAATATATATATCAAATTACACCTGAGTGAATCCAGTGAGCTGAACGAGATGTTAAGCTCGATTAAAAATGGTAATAAATAGCCCAAATTTTGAATGGAATAACGATTAATGTCCAATTGCATCTGGATTTGACGCAAACTTAACACATTCTGATGTCCTGATAAGTTTTTCTGGAAATAATAGAAATTTGAATTTTTCTTATGTAAGAAAATAAACAACTTACTATTATATCTATGGTCAAGGGCACTCTGGGTAGCTGGTCATAGTTATTTGAATTTTGCTCGAAAGGCTGCTCGCTGTGGTGACCCATTGTAAACTAAACGGCTGAAAAAAGTAATATTAATTGACCTAATAATTATTCAATTTAAAATTTGCATTTGTGACTTCCTGGACATCTGTGCCGAGGAATTCACAGCTGCTTACACTTTGCACTGCAACATTGACAATTTACGCTTTGTGTACACATATATATACATACTGTATTATAAAGCGAAGTAAAAATAGAATTACCATTTGCTTGATAAGAAAATATTGATTGGTTTGATGCGAATTTTGTCATTTAATCATAATGAAGATCTGTTTTTCCACATCACTTACCTCCAAGTTGCACCCTTGAGTTTTGAATCGGTTTTGTTTAGTTTTTTTTTATTATGGAGTTTCTAGGCAACACTATTGATTGCTGTTTTTCGTTACAACCAGTTTATTGAGTTTCAATAAAAATATTTTTAATAAAAGATTTTTAATTAAATTAACTTTATTTTTAGATTTACTGGAATAATATTAATAATAACGAGCTTAGAAACAGAAAAATAAATTCTAGAATTGTTATTTAGTGCTTAAATAACTTTTTATCGAAGAAAGCAGAAATTTCTTCCACTTTTTGTGATTATAAACAAAACATATATTTTGTGGGTTAATATTTATTTGAAAAAAGGAAATTTTAATTTCTATAAATATACATTTCTAATGATTTTCAACAATTTTTACAAATCCATCAATTTTTATTATTATTTACTTTCAGTTTCTGCCGCAACGTCACCAGTTCCATCAGATATTTCTGCCAGTTTGTTTTTTTCATTCCCAATGTTAGAGACACTGATGAGAAATCTGAGTGCATACTCTTGAGTTAATTTCAAAATCGACATTATGACATCGCAGACGTAGTGTATCAAAAGAAGGACAACGGGCCAAATTAAATGCCTCGACTCTTGGGCCACGAGTCTTGCATGCTGAACTTGCGCAGCACTGAACCACGCTTCGTCAAGCGATCGACGAGCCATGTACACCCCCAAAGCCACTAAACACGACACCAGCATTGTGTCCGCCAATGGCCACAAATGGCTCGCCAGATGCAGCGCACGGCAACCGGCGAGCATCATTTGAATGATCACGGTCCAAACACCGATAGACATTCTAACAACAACACCGCGTGATTGCTTGCGCTGTCCCAACTGTGGGTTTGGAGTCTAAAATTACAAATCACAAATTTAATGCTAATTGAAAGTGTGGCGTGAGATATAACAAATAGGTGCATTCAAAGGGTGTCCGACCAAATCAATTTTTCAGCTTTTTGGTGACGTTTTGGTCATTTTTTGGCTCTTTGGTGGTTTATGGTTGTTTTTGTATCCAGAAACAGAACCTTCGAGTGCACCTATTGTTGTTTTTATCTAATCGCAGGTGTGTGGTTATCTTACCTGACTGTAGTTATCGCAATCGTTTAAAATGGTTCCACTTGTGTGTAGAAGCAAGACGAAATTTCCGAACGACGAGCCACTAATTACACAATTGATGAACGAGTGCATGGGTATCACTCTCAATTGCGTACCACTGAACAGAGCAACTCCCATGAGGAGCAGCCAAATAAATAACCGGCCCAATATATTAACCACAGTGTCCAAGGGTCGTTTCGCAGCACTCAGTGTTGTTTTCTCCATTTGCACTTGGTTCCAGCCATCGATGAAAACGTGAAACATTCGAAGAATAGCAATGAGCAGATATTGGACGCAAAAGATGCCGCCGTACACTGCCAAATCGTGCAAATCGACCGTGCTCAAACCCAATACCCAGGCCACGAAAGTCCAACTACTGAGCAAGGCGCCTTGGACCACCGTCAAGTCCGCACATAGTAACAGTCGGAAGGTGCCGATCGATTGAGGGGTTTTTCGAAACCAATTTTGTACTTCGTGTGCCGGGTCGTCATCGTCTTGTAAATTGTTGGAAATTGACTCTGGTTGCGAGAAGAAATTTAGACATTTTTAAAGGAGATAAGTTTTTGGCTTATCGCAGTGTAATGACGGAATTAGTATTTTTTTGGGGTTAGTTGTTGGTTTGTTGGGGTGCCAGACAGGTGTGGGATGTGTTTAGACACTTACCTTTGGTCTTTCGCAGTTGGTTTGACATTGTGTACAAAAAATTGAAGTTAATGTGTTACTGTAGTCATGCTAATATTAGTATCAATTGGTTTTGCGAAGTTTGGACTCAAGAAGACGTCGATATTCGTTGATAAGATTAGTTGGAAAGATTTTTTTTTTAGTTTTTTTGAATTTTGTGGTGTCGATTGGAATTATTTTTAGTTTTGGATAATTGTTGATGTGTAAAAATGTGTTTTGTTTTAATTTCGAGATTTCACGGTTTGAATTCATGTGTTAAATTCAATTCAATTCAATCGTTATCATTTGTTTGTTTGCAATAACTCATATGTGAGTAATTACGTTTAGTTTTTAATTTTTAATTGCAGAATAAATTCACTTTTTTTTCAGGTTTTTTTTTTATATGTATTTATATTTTTTTTTAAATTAAAAAAAAAATACAAATTGCTACTTCCGTTCTTATCTATTGATGTGACCTCACTTTGGACTCAATCTTGTGCGCAGCATACACCATCTTGAGGATGCCAAAGACTGGATACATCAAAATGACCACTTTTCTGTTGTTTGTACTATTTCTAGCCGTGCAAACAGATGGATTAATTGATAAAACCATTGATAAAACTAGTAAACAAACTATTCCATTCATTAAAATAAATTATTTATAAAATTTTTGAATTTTCTCTTTAGATTTACCGAAATTAGAAGCACGAGAAAAACGTGATTTCAGGTCCAGAACGGGCAAACCAAGCGACCCATATATTATATCAACAATACTCGTAAGTTGTTTAGTTTCTTAAATATTAGCATAAACTATTTCTTTATTATTATTATTATTATTATTATTATTATTTTTTTAGAATGAACCGTTTTTAATGCAAAAACCACAGACTAATCGGGAAACGGGCAATGATTTATACTACGGATTCGTAGCTGATTTTACTAAACATTTAGCAGAAACACTCAACTTCAGTTACGTTCTTCGGCCAGCAAAATCGTACGGCTCAGCTATAAACGAAACAATGTGGTCTGGAATGGTTGGTCAAGTTATTGGAATGGTGCGAATACTTGTTTACGAAACATTAGTTGCGTTGTTAGTAGTTTTTAAATTAATTTTTCAAATTAATTTTTTAGGAAGCTGATTTTGCAATAGCTGATTTGACCATTACATCAAGTCGGCAACACGTCGTGGACTTTTCAAAGTCGTACATGACAAGTGGTATAGGAATATTAATGGCTAAAGATGTCGCTCCGAACATGTCACCTTGGGTCTTTCTTGCACCTTTCGAATCTGGTGTTTGGACCAGCGCTTTCATTGCTTTTGTGGGATTAAGCATTGGCATTTTTGTATTGGGCCGGTAATAATTACATTTAAAAAAATCTTTGGTGTAATTAATTTGTTCGATTTGTGCTGTCTACAGATTTAGTCCAGCTGATTGGAATACGAGTGACCAAACAGGAATTGCACAACGAACCAATCAATTTAATGTCTCCAACACTTTATTTTTTATGACGGGCTCACTTGCTGGACAAAATACTCAGCTGGCTGCAAGGTAACGGATAGATCAGTAAAAGTCTTTCGCCGTTTTGTCGCCGTATAACGAGGTATGAGTGTACTCAAATAATCGACTTTCCAGGGGTTTGTCTACACGCCTACTCTCAATCACGTGGTGGATGTTTTGTTTTTTTGCTGCTGCAATGTACACTGCCAACTTAGCTGCAATTTTAGTCCACCATATGGACATTGTTTCTTATGGGCCAAAAATTCAGGGCGTTGAAGACCTAGCTGCACAGTCTTCAATTAAATATGGTACATTAGCGTCTGGATCTACAAATGCTTTTTTTAAGGTAATAAATGTCACAGTTAACATTCAAATAAGACACAAATTTTGTAATTAACTGTTTAGAACTCTGGTGTACCAATGTATCAAAGAATATACTCAACAATGGAATCCGCAGAACCAAGTGTTTTTGTCACCTCTTATGATGAAGGAGTGGAAAGAGTTAGAAAAGGTGGATACGCCTTGTTTATGGAAGTAGTGTCGATAGAATATCTTGTGGAACGAGACTGTGAATTGACCCAAGTAGGAGGACTTTTAGATTTCAAAGGCTATGGAATTGCTATGCGAAAAGGTAACAAATTTATATATTAAAAAGTTAATTTGCATTGAGTTGTGTTTGTTTGCAGGGAGTAGAATGAGACCACAATTCGATTACGTTATTCTTCAAGCGAGAGAAAGCGGAGTCCTTAGCACGCTAAAAGATAAATGGTTCAAACCCAAAACACCGATAATATGCGAAGAAGCTGAAGCGGTTAGATAAACTATTGATTAATGTGCTATGCTAATGTTTAAACTGAATTTCTTTTTAGATGAACACTCGAGGATCTCTTAAGATGCGCAACTTTGGTGGAGTTTTTACCATTCTACTCGTAGGTGTAGGTCTATCTCTTGTGGTGGGGTTCCTGGAGATGCTTTGGCGTGCCTATTCTGCTTCTCGAGAACAAGGAGTAAGCAACACGAACCTGGCACATATCTTTTTACACCATTGGTTTTCGTTTTCATTTTAGGGAACGGTCTCGGCAGAATTAAAGCGCGAAGCTCGATACGCAATATTTGGTGGTGTATCGCCAAGTAAAGAAAACAACGACACCAGAAGAGACGACATGGTTCTTCACACACAAGAAAATTAACTACAATCAAATGAGAAATAGTTGGACTGACATGTATATTTTTAACCAATCAGATTACACATTTTTTTCCAAACTTGTTTCTACACAATTATATATAAATTAATTTTTAACGGTCGATATTAATCGTGTCTTGCATAATGTTGGTAAATATTGCTTTTCAGCCACAGATCGCATTTAGAGTCTTTCGTGTGCACTTTAAGACCGTTTTCAACATCGACATAGCCCGGTGGACTAATTCCTTCCACGGAATCAAGTCTATTTGTTTTGATGTAAGTATAGAACAGATTGCTCATTGAGCTTTGATAGACCACGTCTTCAGGAGTCATGTGGCGTCCCAAGAATTCTTTCATTTGACCAAAAATAGCCGCTATGTCAAATCTTAATTGGGACGTCGGACGATGTGAGGATGAATAGACAAACACGTCGTTGGTGAATTTGTTGTGCGCCGAACGAGCCATTAGGAACAGCGGGCACCTAATTCGAACATCAGCAATCTGAAAATTAAATTGCATTGAATGAACTCAATTGGCGACGTTTTCTAAACCAAGCAGGACTGCAGTTAAATTTAGGTTAGGGGGCAGTCTGGTCCTAGTTAGTTGTCCTTTACCATTTTAGAATATTGTAGTGACACTGGTTCATTTTTAAGAAAATAATTTGCAATGGCATCGTGAGCAAGGTCGGCGTCTAAGGTTCCCAAGCGAATCTGGACGCGCTCAATCACAGAAGTCCAGTTGATTGTGTCCAAGTGAGACCAGTTGCCAACTGCATAATTTGTAGCTCCTTATGAAAGTATAAGACTACTTTTTAGGCTTAAGTTGATAATTTAATACCGTATTGCCCCGCTTTAAGCTGCACGCCGCTATAGCCGGTAAACTCCGTAGTTTCAGTTTCATGCAGCTCAGGGGCGGATCTAGGTTTTTCGGGGCCTAGGGCTCATTGAAGTCCAATGGGGCCCTATTTTTTGTTAGATTAAGAATCTTTAAATTGGGGTTTAAAATTCATTTTTGATAACGTCTAAATCAATTTTTGTGGGCCCACTATTAGTCCCTATGTAGATCCGCTCCTGATGCAGCTTAAAGTGGGGTGATACGGAAAGGTTTGTTTATACCGATAATTAAGGAGACGTCGTTGTATTTGTTCCGGCGTAGAGATTTCATCAGCGAAGTCGGTACGATTTGGCCATCGCTGACTATTTTAGGCATCTTAATTTCATTATTAAAAGGTAGGTCAATGTTATCAGTCCAGGGTGTGGCAGAAACGATGTCCTGGGGTGATTTCAGTGACAAACAGTGATATGTCTTACATTGAATGTTCCTATTGAGTAAGTTTTGTGAATGATTGATTGGATTTTTATTTTAATTTTTATTTTTTTGTTTCTACCGAAGAAACTCTGCGTTTGTTTCTTCTGCTTGTCGCAAAGTTGTATTCACAATTTCAGCACCTCCACCTGAAATCCACGCTTTGTTAAACAAACCTGTTGCAGCTTGTGACATCACAAGTGCCAATATGGCCGATGCTCCAAAGCCATGGCCAAGTACAGTAACCTGAAAGTAAATTTTTCCTTATTTCAGTAGGGGGAATTTTATACACAAAGTTTTGGTAAACAGCTAATTTAAATAATAATAATGAAGCTATTCAAGGTATTTTGTGGAATTCTCTAACTAATTAAAAAGTTAAAAGCTGCTTGCATGAGAGCCTCTATTAATTATAACTTTAATGACAAACATTCAAAGCCTTTTTAAGCAAAAGAGTGGAGGAAAAAAGCAGCTAATTAAAAGCTTCTTTTAATTGCCATAGGAACATTAAAGCATACCAAAATCAGGGCTTTCCCACATTGCTAGCAAACATCTTTTTTGTATGATAAGATAAATGAGTTATTATTCAGGTTCAAGTAATGAATAATCTATTAGCTGTAAACAATAGGTGGGTATGAATTTCATGAATGATGTTTGAAAATTTATTTCCAATTCAAGTTTTATCTTGTGTTTGCATTGGCAAGACAATAATGTTTTTAACAAAGCATTACCTTCACAAGTAATGAGATTCACTAAATTAGGTGAAGATTGGTATAGATTCACAATTAGTTTAATGACTCCTGTTTTTTAGCTAAGGCTAAACTTGAAGGATAGCTACCTAGAGTGGACATCCTTCATTATCTTTTAACTTTGTTGGTCAACAGATATATGTACTGTCAAGGACAAAGTATGGATTGTGGGGAAGCTTAGTTGGTGAAAAAAATTAATTCCACAACAGTTCTTTAGCCAAGGTCAGAGGCAAGTGTTTTGACTGCCTTCAAGGTAACATTATTTTCACTTCATTTTAGGCAAACTTTGAAGCTAGAAGAAAAAAGGCACCAAAAAATCTATAAAAAAATAATTGGCCTTTGGGAATCATGCAAGTTGGGACAAAATAGTGTTGGTCATAATAGCAACTAACAGTGCAGGATTAACAATTAGGCACAGTAGGCACCAGCCTATGGGCTGCATGCCTTTTAGGGGCCCCGCGACAACGAATCAAAATAATATTGATTTTATATTGAAAGAAAATTACAATCAAGCTTTCTTAATTTACGAGGGGGGCCTCGAGATTTCGACTGCCTAGGGACCTCCACAGGGTTTAATCAGGCACTGGCAACAACAGTTTGTTGTGTAATACACTTACTGATCTTGGATTTCCACCAAATGCATCAATGTTCATTTGAACCCACTCAAGCGAAGCTAACATGTCATGTAGACCATAGTTTCCTGATGTTCGTGGATGTCCCTTGCGAAGAACTTTCAATGCCATAAAGCCAAATGCATGTACACGGTATGAGACACTAACAAAGACAACCCTTCTCTCTCTGGCAAGTCTTGCTGATGGCTGCAATCTGAAGAAATGTATTTTACATTGGAGTTTTGAGCAATAGAAGATATTGCTTTTACCTTATAGAAAATTTGTCATGTCCAAGACTAGTTTCTCCTCTGAAATAAACAACAACGGGTAAAGGGTCCTTAAACGAAGGGTCCGGTGTGTATATATCCAGGTACAAACAGTCTTCGCTTTTGCGAAAACCCTCAATCCCATCTATAGCGCTTTGAAAACAATGTGCTCTTTGTTGATATGCCCTGTAAGTCCCTTGCCAACAATCTTCCATTTTGGTCAATGGAATGGTTTTTTTGAAGCGCAAATATTCTACCGGCGGTACAGCATAAGGGATACCAAAGAATGCAAAAGCACCATTGACAGATGTTCCCGCTACTAGACCACAGGTGGTTGATACTTTGATTGAGGAATTAGCTTGTACAAGATGTTGTTCGCTTATTGAGCCACGAAGAACAAGAACAATCACCAGAATAACCAGAAACAAAAGACCTAAAGCCAACACAGCCAACGTGCATATTAAGGCATCCCGGCGTACATTCCACTTGGATGTGGATTTTTCAGAGAAACCACCTAATTCTGATGCTGGTTTGATGACTACATGTGACATGGGATCTTGAAGAAAAAAAAAGTTTAATTATTGCTAATACTCTTTGCCAGTGCAATTGACAGTGGCGAAAAAGGGATCTGCTGAGGCCGCCTTAGCAGTCCTGGTAATTCGGAGGTATCTTGATGCCAAATTCAAATGGTAAAATCGTGTATTTGTTGTGTTTATATTTGCATGGACGGGGATTTTTCAGTTTGATTTTGGCATCTAAATACTAGGACATCGACTATAAGCTTACAGGGTGTTTACTTTAAATTCCAGTCAAATTAGTAGGCGCATTCATAAAGTCATTTAAACTGGTTTACATGTTTTAAACCTGTCTAAATGTCAAATTTTACATGTTAAATTTGACATTCAGACAGGTTTAAATGACCTACTGAATCAAGAAATCAAATATTTGTTGAAGCAGTCAAATAGGAAGTTTTGGGTGGTGATTTCAATGGCATTGTGAAAACTGACCTTTGACCTGGGAATCGTGATCAACCATTTTGTAACTTGTAAATCGGTTGAGATAGGAAAAAATGTTCAACCACAAAGTTGTAGAGCGTGGTTTGTTTGTTGGGGAAAAGTTGTTTTTTGCAGATTTTAACTATTTGTTGATAACAATCACACTAAACGTTATGCATAAGGCAATAACTACAGAAATTAGCACCTAAACTTTTAAAAATAGTTTAAACTGTTTTACATTAACAACAACATATGTATGAAGTCCTTTTCACAAGCATCAGTAAACACTTTCCGATGTTTCCGCTGTTAATGCAGCTTAGGCATCCTTATTCTACAGCCAACAAATAAAGTTAAAAGCCGGTAAAGGCAACTTTTGTCTGACAAACCAACCATGCTCTACAACTTTGTGATTGAACATTTTTCCATATGATTCTAAGGTCCAGGATCATTTTTAAACAGATTTTTTATTTCTTGATTTATTATTCACTAATTTGACTGTTTGTGCATATTTATTTTAGAGAAACTTCTAGCGGACCTGCCAAAAGTCAAGATTTAGAGGATCCAGTACTGGGAATCGAACCGTAGACCGTCTAACTGCCGGTCACTTGTCAATTGTGTTAGGCCATTATCCAGAACTCCACCAAAAATTTCTCATATCATGTTGGTTATTTTTTAAAACTAATAATTTACTTCTGGTTCTACATGTTACTGAACATGCAAATTTCACTTGTCAGGAAGTGCTTATCAATGGTTATTTAACATGCCAAAAGCAAATATTTCCTAATTTATATTTTACTGCTGGAAGTCTTTGCTTTCAATTTTTCCTCATTGAAAAAAATACCAGTTTTCAGCTGTTTGAACCCATGACCCTCAGTCAGGCCAGCTGGCTTAGTGAAAGGAAACACAATATTGCCTTAAGTTGGAGTGGTTTGCCCATATAGATGGCAATTGCTATCTTTTTACCATTGCCTCAAGTCAGTCACTTTATCTCCAACCTCATATGGTTTTACTTTTACCAGAAGGAAAAAATTCTCAATGTTTTCTCCAAATGTTTAGAATTTATGTTTGCAAATAACTGATATATTAAAAACCAATTATTTTTTTTGGTTTTGTTTGATTTTGTAATTTTTTTTATTGGCAATATGTCTTATTTTTCTGAAATGCAGCACAGACTTTAAATAGTAAAACACTTTTTCATGGCTTTAAACTCCAGCACAGTCTTTTGTTAAGCCCTGGACAAGGTTAAACATTAAAACATCCACCTGGAAAAGAAAATCAGAAAAATGTGTGTCACATGTTCACTTACTTTTTTTTTTTTTTAAAAAAAAAACCACAATTTTTATACATTTCAGATAAAATGGGACCAGTTAAGCTGATTTAAGACGATTTATCATTGCTGTCAATTCGAGATTTCGTATACTGAATAATTTTAATTCAATTCTCTGTAAATTGTCTCTAGAACAATGGTATAGTAAACAACTTTAAAGTAATAGACGTTTGATTGTGTAATGAACTTATGCAATCACATTTTTATTTCCCTGTGTATAAAACTTATTTTATGTTTGATTTAGATCAGCCATTTTGGAAAAAATTGTCGAAAATCACTTTAAATTCTTCACTCAGCAGTAAAATAATTAAATTACCCAAAATATATATATATTTTTTTTAAATAATTAATTTTAATAACGCACCTGAATCCGCCGCTGTTACTCCGGTTAACAAATTCCGAATCGTTTCTTTTTCCTCGCCCTGTTAGTAATTTTTCACATGAAAAACGAATTTTAAGACGAAAAACAGGAAGTCATTTTCTCACCTCAATGTGCATCTCTTTAAACTTAGCACCTGTACCTGCAATAACAACTTACCAGTACTGAAATTTTCTTTTTTATTATCTTTCTTTCTTTCTTTTAGTTACAATTCTAAATTTTAGGTCACTTTTCAAGGCCATGGTCATGAATCTTAATCACTAACTTTCAAGAATTTTTATTTTTATTTTTACTTTTTTAATTAATACTTTGCGTTTTTTTTTTTTTTTTAAATTTAAAAAATAATAAGTTTCTTGCATAAGAATAGACTGACAACATAATTTGGCAAAAGGCAGGTGCATATTTAAATTTAAAAAAAAAAAAAACATGTTGTGAAATATCTTTTTGTATAATGACCTAGGTCGTAAAAAAACCATGTTGATGAAACAACTCTATTAAAAAAATTAAAAACCTCAAACCAATAATACCAGATAAATTGAAAAGAATTTACAAAATAGAATTATTATTATTAATTTTCCAATTTTTTAATTTTTCTTTTTCTTTTTTTCACTTAAAAAAAAAACACAATTGATAAACGTACTCTTACCATGGTCACCAGTCGTCATGTTTAAACCACGTGACCTCTTGTATTCTCTCTAATCTGCAGAATTCTTTTCAAGGAAAAACATCAAGGTGAATTATAGCAGATAAATAAATAAAATTGCTGTACTTGCCTATTGGTTTTTTGTGTTTAGTGTATTGTATAAATGCAGTAAAAAATGTCAGGTGATTCACCTGTGGATGCAGGAGGAAATGCTACTGCGAATTAGACATGAAAAAATTGTTTTCTCTCACTTGATTTTGTTTCAATCCGGCCAAGCTACCTGGCGGCTGAGCAGTTAAGACGAGAAGAAAAGAAAAAAGTCTTGGTGGGTGAGTGTGCTGTGCGCATGCGTGGATGTTTGTAGAACTGTTTCAAGGAGTACTTCCATTACAACTTAAACAAGTTTTATGAGTTGGTGACGTAATCAATTGTAGTTAGCAAAAAATTCATACGATACTTGTCACAGTTCAAATTTATTGTAGTATTGTTTTCAGGTTTAAAGTGATTTAGTTTTTATAGTTGTATCTGGTGAAGGAAAATTCGTTGAGCGAATGAAAATAAACAAAATACGAAACTCATATTTTGAACGAAACACTAGTTATTTATTTATTTTATAATAATAAATGAATAGAATGAAGCTCTGTTTGAGTTTTACCATATTTAGTAAAATACTACCATTCCTGGTGCAAGGAATTTACTAAATATGGTACTGTTTTGTAACGCGGGGACACCTCGGGAGACAATGCCAACGACAGCGTCACAGTTTCAAATTTTCTTCGTAGATGGCAGCATCACATAGCTCGATCAACACAGGCGGTTCGGATTTTCGCGGGTTTAGTTTAGCACTTGTTACGCCAACGATTTATTGTGAGAACTGAGATTTCCATCCATTCGGGGCGTTCCGTACAGCCTTTAACTGTGAGTATTGTTCATACGTTTTAGAAAAAGCAAGGAACCTTGCGTGTTTGATGGCAAACTGATTGATTATCGTTAGCCGGCCATTTTGAGTCGGCTGTTGACTGTTGAGCAACAACGTTTCTCAGTATTATAAAACTGTTAATTCGAGAAAAATGTATCTGCAATTGCAGATTTATTTTTTTAGAATAAGCAGCTGGTTCGGGTTGAACTGACACGTAAATCCTTATTTTTTCGATGTAACATTAGGAAATAATCAGGTAACTTGTAGTTGTATCCGGAAGTGGGTATTTTGCAACAGAGGAACATAACACCCATAAAGCCATAACTACACAAGTTTGATGTGAAAAAGGGCTCCAATGAAACTGAACATCTATTGAGATTAGCTGTAAATTGATAATCAAGTCTTGTTGGTGTTGAATTTCAACTGTTTGGTGAAACTTGACACCAGTTTGCAGTCTGCAGATTGAGTTTTTAATTTTTCTAAAATCTAATTTGATATTTTATTTTGTTTTTGTTTTGTTTATTTATTTGTTTATTTTTTGTTTTAGGTATTTAGTGACTATAACGAACACTAGGCGCATTCAAGGTTTATGTTTCAGTCGTCGTATTGCATCTGGGCGAAGCAGTCACCATAAAACAAGTGAGTAAAAGCGAAAAAACCTTTGAAAGAAATATGCCATAATCCGCTGATTGGGTGAAAATGAAAGACTTTTATGCCATTTACTTGCAAACAAAGCACAAAAATGAAATATTATTACTATCATATGTGTTTAGACATGTTTTTGTCATCTGTTCTTGCGGACCAGATGTCCCGGTTTTGGATGCTTTTGTCCCAGTGTCCCGAAGAACTTTCTCGGGACGCAAAAATTTCTCGGTTTTCAAAAACCGATCAATTGCTCATAATGAGAGTAGTTTAATCGGTTCAATTTACAGTGAAATTATACACATACAAACTTTTTCTGAAAAGTCAACGACGTTTTGATTATTTAGAACAAGATGAAGTGCGCGGAGAGAATCTTTCGGGTTCTGCCATTCGGTGCATTATGGCTAATTTTTTGTTCAATTTTAAATCGCTAAAGCGTGTCCCGACTTTTTATTTCCAA
Organism: Strigamia transsilvanica; assembly: GCA_034701245.1. NCBI lineage: Eukaryota > Metazoa > Arthropoda > Chilopoda > Geophilomorpha > Linotaeniidae > Strigamia > Strigamia transsilvanica. Next base: position 21,998 of record JAQIXU010000193.1, read on the forward strand.
AAATTTCCAAAAATCACCTTACTGGTTTTTCTTTTCTCGGTTCAAATTTGGCGCTTTTTTCCAGCACTCCACGTGTTATTTCCCTCTGGTGCCAGCAAACGGCACGTGCAAAGAAAGTTCATTTCCCGCTCTTTCTTTTATTTTCACGTGCGACTTGCGAAACCAATTAAATGCCAACAAGAAAAAATTCAATTAAAACTCAATTTCAAACCAAATTGAGAATAAACCACCGAGCACTTTATTTGGAACAAACTCATTTAATTAAACCAAATTCATTATCCATAATGGCCTCCAAGGATACACGCCTTAATAATCCCTCGGGGTAATAACCGGTGCGTGGGAGGAGGGGGCAGGGAGGGATGGTGAGTTATATTATCCTCGGGCGATCTCCCGATTATATGAACGCTGTGAGCGATCACGAGACGCAGAAAATCATGCGGGAACAGGAAATGAAAAGCAGAACTGCCGCCTCAGCGTTTCTCATTATGGGTCCTGGACCCCCTCCACGACGTCCCTCGTGCGTCCCCCCACCGCCTCCGAATGTGGTAACGCGAGTTCCGCAGATTACAGATTGTTGCGAGGGGGAAATGGCGTCTAAAGAGGGTGGGGTTGGCAATTATCACCTCGCGAAACACCCCCCACCTAAGTTTTTTTTTGTGTGTGTTATTTTGCCATTTTGTGGCGAAGGAAGGAATTGTGGGTTGTGATTTTTTTTCTTTTTTTTTCTTGTTTTCTTATCACTTGTCTGATCAGTTTTCCACAAATTGCTACATTTCTAAGGCGTGACTTTTTTTTTCAATTAAGTCACTTTTTAGTGTTTTCGAGGGACGCGAGGGGGATTAATTAGACTTTTTTTGGATTTGGGGGGTCGGAGGAAGTAAAAATGAAGCTGGGGTGGTTTTATATCGATAATAATTGGCTTGTTATGGTTTTAGATTGTTTTATTTATTTTATTATGATTATTATTTGTTTGAAAAAGAATTTTTATTTTTTTTTTTGGATTATTTTTAGTGATTTTTTTTTTAATGTTGCTGAATTTAGATGAATAAATGAATATAAAGTTTGGATGAAAGATTTATAGACTTAATAATTAGGCCTAATGGAATGGTAATAAAAGGACTTTTTACAGTTATTAGTCAGACGTTTTATATATGCGTAATTATATACAATTAAGCCAAAAAATTAATTTAAAGAAAAATTAATTTTTAATAAAAAAATTTTAATGGGAATTGATTTTTTTTTTTTTTTTTTTTTTAAAAAAAAACAACTAAAATTAATTAAAAATTGAATTATGTGGAAATAGTTGATTTTGACGTTTTTCCACGGCGGGTGTTTATGATTTTTGCATTTTTGCAACGATGTTTGTTTCGCTAAGCGTTAAGTTACTGGGCACTTAATGCGAAAACAGCCACAAGCGCTACCCTCGCCATCAATTCATCAATTGCACTTTTAATTTCCTGAATTTAATGAAATCGACAGTACGCGGCAAGGGGGAGGATGGGGAGAGGATGGAATGGCTCACGTGCAGAAAACAAGTCCCTCAGCTAATTAGTCGCTGCCCGACGAGGCCAATTAATGAGACGCTTTCACATGGCGTCTCCTTGCCTTTTTAAAAATCTTATTCCTCACGACATTAGACTATATATACACGTTCGTTCTGTTTTTCTCTTTTATCTCGTCGGAAAATTGTTGTCATGGCAAATTCAACTTTAAAAAATTTGTTTTATCAGTATTAGATTTCAATGGAATTTCACAGTGTTTAAGAAAAATACACTTTTGGTTTGTTTTCGTGCAGAAAATGGTGGAAGGCAAGCGGATTCTCGCCTAATTCGCTGCTAATCTGCATAAATTTAGTGAAATATTTGTCTTGTAATTATTTGCATGACACGGAACGCGTGTGCGTGACGCCCACGCGCGTTCGGAGGATCCTGAGATAATCCTGTTTGTCTATAGCAACCGTTTTGTGTCGCTCCATCCCCCTCCCCCCTCCAATCTTCTCAACAGTGGCCATTTTTAATTTGTCATGATATGCGTTGCACCTCCTTAATCATGTAACACAAATTCATTCGGATTACGGCGTTATTAAAAGACGCCCAGTTAACATTTATCAAAAATTCTAAATTAATTTGTTTTGACTTTTATTTATTATGTGAAAGAGGATTGTCAATTTTTTTTTTTGGATAAGAGTAAATAAGTTTTTGTTGTTTTTGTTGTTTATTTAGTTTTGTTTAAATTGAATGGTGATAGTCGGGAACATGTGCAACACGGGGCAAAAGTTGTGTAAACACGAGGAAATTTGAATATGAATGATGTGTTAAATCTGGAATTTTTTTCTTCTTGGATATCAACAATTTAGTATACAGTAGCCGGTGTGCAAATAGAAGCCAACATTTCGTGCAGGGAAGTGAATGGCGCTTTACATAGCTCAAATACACAGCTAATATTGTTTCTTATTTCGTGCATTTAACGTGAATATAATTAAAGTTCCGACTGTTGGCGTTTTTTTTTTTGTTTTTTTTTTTGGTTTCTTTTTTGGAAAAATTTATACAAATATTTGCAAGAACTTCAGCAGGAAGTTTGAGAGTTCTTGGAACCTCGACAACGGTGTCACGAACCACGCCATAAACTGCAAAATTATTATTTTTTTCCATCTGGAAATGAATAGCGGCAATTTTTGATTTGATTTTAATTTTTTCTTATTTCGACGGAGATTCAAATCTCACTGGCCGCAGCAAGTCGACCACACGCCGCATGAAAATCCAAACACCGTCAAAAAACAAAAATCATTAAATTTCTTTAAAAATTTTCGAAAAATAAAATAAAAATACACAGAAAAATAATTTGACCGTTGGCATGATGTTTGCGGGATTAATCCAGGTTCCACGACGATGAGCGAGTAGGCTGGGAGTGGTGGGCGGCTTCCTAATTGATTCCATAACCGAAACCCCAACCACAATATCTAGCAGGTCTATTGATGTCCTAATGGGATTCCTTATCTTGGCGTTCATAAATTACCTGAACTCGCTTCCCCGTCCTCCCCCTTTCCTGTGGACCATGTAAATTTGGGACGCGCATGCGCAAGATAAAGACCCCGGGCTGACATTAATTAAATAGTGTTGTATTAGAGCTGAGGGTTGAAATATGAAGCATAATTTCCTTTGAGTTTGGCGTGATGGCCGTTGGCGGCATTCGTGTGGTCGTCAACTCGCTGGCCCCTGACGAGCGTTGATGCAGGGTTGCGATAAGCTCTCGTTCCCCGAAAGCGTCTGGCTTTGCTAAATGATGATTAGACGAGAGGTCGCAAATAATAAGTTGGTGGTTAACTTAAGCCTCATTTTTGGCGCCAAATTTCCTCACCCGAATTGATAACCTCCCTCAAAACCAACACCCATTAACATTTCCCTCAAAAGTGATGCATCGCAACGACACCGCAACCCCTGGCGGTCGCTTCCCCGCACTGATAAAGGTAAGCGCGACGCCATCTGCGATTTATTGTCAAATAAAATATAACATTTTTTTTTTTTTTTAAATTTAAAAAAAAAAAAATTAAATTTTAAATTTAAATTTTCTTCTAATATATTTAAAACGATGTGTTGATCCCCTCCATAATCCGGCGCTCGTTGCGCTATTATTTTGCGCACGATCGTGTAATGAGCTTGTGATGTGAATTCATTGCTTTCCCCACATCGTCCAGTGAGGGCGCAACCCTCCGTTTACCTCTGTCCGCTGAACGCCTTCACCAATAAGGCAATAAAGGTTTAATATACGTTTCTTTTCTCCTTCGCTTCCCTTTTAATCCCCGTATTGGTTAACCCGCAAGCACCGAATTTATACTCTTGCCAGTTCGGATTCCAACGTCGCTGTAACGGGGTTGCCAATTTTTCTTGCCGAAACTCGATAATTCATCAAATTTAAGCTCGTAATCCCGAATCCATCAGGATATTAATAGCGCGTGCGTTAAGTTTTTAACCCTACACGTCGCAATAAGCGATTTGTGACGTCACGAACCAATTTTATTCCCTCATTGTGATGATGTAATTTCGCCGACACCCTCAACCTAAATGTATTCAACACTGTTATCACAAGTGAAGTTAATCCTCCCCCTTTTTCTGTTACCCCCCCTGCGTAGGGTAAGGGCAATTGTATTGGCTCGGTGATGGTGATTGGGTATTGCTGTCGTTTTCCCACTCGGATCAACCGTGCCCATATAGAATGGGGGCTTAATGAAGCAACTGGGCTGCCTGACATCACGTCCGGTGCGCGCATCAACAGCTACAAAGGCTTCAATGGCTGCCACCAGACTGGGCATCATGGCGGACACGTGGCGCTGCTGAGATGAAATTGAAGGGTTGTTGTACGGGGGGTGACGTTAATCATTTGTGACAGTCAGATGAAAAAGATCATTGTGTGTGTGGTTTATCCGCTATTTTTGATTGTTATCGGGGTAGTGAAATTACTGTTTTAATACATAAATGTTGGATGAAGTGTTCGATTAGAATGTGGTTTTCTGCTGGAAGTGGATGTGTTTTGAGGGGAAATGAATGTTGTAGGTTTGGTGTGCAGGTTTTCTTTAGGGTTTTTTGAGGATGGGAATAAGTTAGTGCGGTTTTGAGTTTTCGTGTGCATTTCCGTTTCTAGAAAGTGCATTTTTGCTGCTGGAAAGTGCATTTTTGCTCCAAAAAGTGAACTGTGGTCCCTAGAGCAGGGCTCTAGTGAATCTATTTTTGCTCCTAAAAGTCACATTTTAGCGCATCAAAATCCCACTAGCTTCTAAAAAAAACCATTTTTGCTCCTAAAAAAACCATTTTTGCTCCTAAAAAAACCATTTTTGCTCCTAAAAAACCATTTTTGCTCCTAAAAATCCATTTTTGCTCCTAAAAAAACCATCTTTGCTCTTAAAAACCCCACTTTTGTTCCTAAAAATCCATTTTAGCTCCTAATAAAACCATTTTTGCTCCTAAAAATCCCACTTTTGTTTCTAAAAAATCCACTTTTGCTCCTAAAAAAATCCATTTTAGCTCTTAAAAAACTTATTTTTGTTTCTAGAAATCTCATCGTAGCTCCTTAAAAACCTACTTTTGCTCCTAAAAAATCTATTTTTACCTAAAAAAACAACCCACTTTTGCCTTAAAAAAAAATCCATTTTTGCTCCTAAAAATCCGATCCTATTTTTGCTCCTAAAAATCCAATCCCATTTTTGCTCATAAAAATACCATTTTCCCTCCTAATCAATCCACTTTTGATCCTAAAAATGCAATATTTACTCCCAAGGATCCCATTTTTTCCTCCTAAAAATCCAATTTTTCCTCCCAAAAAATACATTGTAGTTTTTGGGTGTTGGGACAGTTTTATCGTTCGATCTAAATACACGTTGTTTTTCACTCTGCACCTCGTAAGTTACTGGATTAACAAAGGAAAAGTTTGGGACGTTGAAAGTTTGGCTCGACTCTTTTGTTTGCTGCCAGTTTGTTATTGTCCATCACATGTGGCTGAGTTTGTAATAAGGGGGGCTTGTCGAGTGGAAGGTTTGGTGGGGGGGTGCGGGGAGAGCCAGGCATGCGATTCATTAGTGCAGCTGTAGGCTGGGCGAGCGCGGCGTATTAACAAGCCTTATGAGTTTCCATTATAATTGAGTGTTCTCTTGGAGGCCTAATCCCTTCATTATTGCGTGGTATTTGTTCAAGATAGATTGGATAGATAGACCCCTCTAATGGGATGTGCCAGTGCCAGCGAAGTGACGACTCAGCCTCCAACAGGGTCCCTTCGTTAACGGCGGACTAGTCTAATGAATCAAAGTGAAGTGATGCAGGCTTAGAACGATAATCGCAAGAGGGCGCGATTTTACAAATGAGATTTGAAAAAAATATATAAAAAGAATATAAAAGAAAAATTTTTTATTTTTTATTTTTTTATAAAAAAATAATTTTTTTTTAATTTAAAATTTTTATTTTTTATTTTTAATATATAAAATCGCGTCGATTTTATTTTGATTATTATTCATGACGAGAGTAGTGAAACGATAATAAATGCACGAGATTAATCACGTTACAATAATAAAGTAATGCTAATACAATAATAATGTGGTAATTAAAATGCATTGTTACGTTATCAGTTGTGCGCCACCGAGTTTGGGTGTTTGACAGGGGTGGAGCAGATTGAAATTGAGAAGAGAGGGGGGGAAGGCTGGATAAGGGTATCTGAATGTGCACGTGGCCCTGCAAATGGACGCCCAGCCCACGAGGGAGGAAGGGAAAGGCCCTGGCCATCGATAGCAGACGCTTTCCTTCTAACGAGGGTGTGAGCAAGATGTGATAAGGGATTTGAAAAGTTGCTATTCTCCTTGGATTAGTTGTGCAATCAAATATTGAATGTGCTTTTAGAGCGCATGCGTGTTTCGTTGTAACGGGGTATTTTTTTTTTCTTTTTTTCTTTTCTGGCGAGTCGTAAATTGAATTGAATTTTTTTCTGTTTCCCATTTTTTCATTACCCGAAAAACATTTTTTTTTTTGGGTTTTATTTAAGTAATGAAAATTACATATGTAACGTTATTACAGAAATAGATATATATGTAAAATGAAACATTGAAATCACGTAATTGGGTCTTTTAATTAAACCTCGAAACAAAAATTTTTTTTTTCTTAAATTTAAATTAAATTGAAAAAAAAAAAAAAAAATTTAAATTAAAAAAAAAATAAAAAAATGTGTGTGACACATACGTCACTTGCACCCGTTCCCCATCACTTTTCACGACACCCCAGGCTCGAGGCTAAATTGAAAGCGAGGCTGGTCTCTCCGCTTAACTTCACCATTGATTGTGCGTCGAGCCCAGTTGACCCGGAGTCTGGTGAGCGCGGTCCTGCTGCTTCTCTGCCGCGCATTCGCGGCTCATTTTCCGATCCAGGTGTGTCGCTGCTTCCCGTATACTTCTCTCCTCGGAAATCCCGCTGTCTGGAATTGTGTGTGATGGCTCGTGATTCTGTGCTCAACTGAGCCCGAGCTCAACAGGGGAAGAAGAAAAAAAAATCTCCAATTTAGTGTCTGGTTCGGCCATTTGCTGGTCAACAGTGGACATAAATTGGTGTCTGCCGCTCCGTTTGCACCATTGTTATCGCGTTGCAGGTGAGAATCGTTTTTATTTCGCTTTCCACACCCGTTGCTCCAATCGTGCGTCGTCTGCTATCAATCCGGCTAATTTTTTTTCCCGTCTCGGTTTTTCCCATTTTTCCGATTTCAATCACGAAAAACGAGCCGTTCTCGGCATTGTTTTTCGAAAAATCTTAATTGTTAATTTCTGTTTCGTGTTGTCATTTTTGCGGGTGTGTTGTCTGATGACGTCATTGCTAATTAATACCCCTTTGATATAAAATCTTAATGATGTTCTGCTTGCTGGAATGAAACCTGGCTTCTCTTTTCTCTCTTTTTTCTTTTTTTCGTTCTTTCGTTCTTTTTCTTTTTAATTTTCAAATTAAATGTGGTGATGGAAGGGAGGTAGTCTTAATTTTTATTACTTTTCAAATTAATTTTGAAGCTAGACGAACGCCAGGCAATTTGCATCAAAACAGCGGGGATGTTGAAAAGCCTCGTTTTAACAAAGCTGGCAATGTATAAAAGGGTTGAAGTGACCTTATTTAATTAAAACGCCGCTCTATAGATGAAGCTTCACACGCGAGTATTATTGGATGGTATATAATCTCGTATTATTGCGGTCCAATTAAATTTAAAAAAACGAAAATAAATACCGTAAATAAAAGAACCGACCCCGGTACAACGTGTTGTGATTCAAAGCGCTGCGTAACACTTGTGTGCATTGTTGCGTGTAATCATAGTTGCTGATAATTGTTGTAAACAGAAAGAAAAGTGTCCGTAATGAAGAAGGAAAGAAAAGCGATGAATTAATGCAAATTGTGTTGTTGGGTTGTAATACAAGGGAGGGAAAAAAACGTGTGAAATTGTTTAAAAATTGATTGTTGCGAGTAATTACACGAGTTAACCGTGGATCTGTCGTCGTGGCGAGTAAGAAGACTCGGACCTTTGTAGAGCGAAATGTAATTAAAAGTTAGTGATAGCGGGGAGCCTCGTTATAAGAAACGATGTTTTGTTGTAAGTGGGAATGATGATGTGAAGCTTATTGTTGACGACAGTTGTCACGCATTGTTGCAATGGTAATTAGGTGATAAGTGCGTTCCGTTGTTAGTGATTAAGACGTTTCCGCCCAAGTGCTTAGCCCGGGGGCTAATGGGGGGCCCGGTAAATTGTTAAAAGAAAAGTGATTTCAAATGGGATCCCCACTTTGGCTATTTTTGTTGGCACTTTGCGTTGCCTGGCAACCTGAGTGGCCATCTTGTTGGGTGCAGATTATCTCTAATTTGCCAAATGATCCCCTCGAGTGTGCTATGCTGTATCGCTTTTGCTTCAGTTTCAAGCAAATTGTTTAGCTGCTTGTTGTAAATCCATTATTGGTCCACCTTTTATTGCTTTTTGATTTGCTGCTAACGGGTCTCTTATGGCAACAGAAATAGGAAATTGGACAAACATATGATATAATGAGTTTGTGTGTTGGCGAATTAGAGATTTGATACAAAAACAATTTTTTCGGGGGTGGGGGGACAGGAAATGAAAACAAATTTCGATTTATTTTTTTATATTTTGTTTTATTTTTTAAAAATAATCATTAGGTATTCAAGTGGGTTGAAATGATAATGGACAGGTGGTTGAAAGATAAATTGGTCAAAATTTGAAATTAAAAATATTTAAATTGTAAAAAAAATATAATATATATAATATTTTTTTTTTTTTTTTTTTTTTAAATTTTTTTTTTATTCGGGTCAATGAATGTGAGACGTAAAATTAAAATTTAATTCGCCACTTTGCCATCGTTTCTTCTCGACATAAAATTTGAAAGCAATCCTTTATTTCGTTGTAACGGGGTTGCGAGCGCCTTGCCGCACTATGAAAGTGGTCAATCTGTTAAAGTAGGTGGGAAATGCATATTTAACAACCGCCTAAATAGCAAAAATGGCGGCATTATGCAACAATCGCGCTTTATGCATTATTGACGACCAAAAAGCAGCCGCCATTCGTCTCGACTCGGGCCGCCAACACTAATGGCTGCCTCTAGCCCGCCCGCAGAACGGGATGAAATGAGAAACACGTTCATTGATTACATTGGGGAAGTGGACGGGTGCACGGACAGTTCAATCGGATGAGCTGCAGCCAATCAGAAACCAATTACGGTCGAAGATCGTGATTCAGGAGTCGTGAACTTTGTTTTTATTTCCCACTTCCAAGCAAAAATGACAAAAATCCCACACATTTTGTGTGACGTCAGAAAAAAATAATTTTTCTACACATCTTTGAGCAATAAATGGTCGCAAACACACGAAACAATGATCGGGTTTTGTAAATTAAGCGCCGCACCCATTTCTATTGAAGTTTGGTTCAGCTTTTATTGACATGTCCATGCGCCATATTTGTTTGGTCCCGTAGAGGCCGCGTTCGACTAAAAGCACTCTTCTCTACACATCTCCCTTCTCTTTCCCCTCTCCATTTAAGTGGTTGGAGCATCCGTCATGCAACGGGGCCTAATGCAAATCCATTTACCTTTTCCCGTTCTCAATACACTGACCATCTTCGCCAAGATGGTGGTTGTCATGACGACGCGCCATCTCCGAGCCATATCGAGGCATTTTGAATCAAATGTCCCAATGACAGGTCGTTTAAGGGGAGCAGGGCGAGTTCGCTGTAACGAGGTAGGCCGAGAGTGAGTGCGGCTTCTAATTGGAGGCGGGGAACGCTCTGTCACCTGATGCCACGATTGCTCGACGTCATGGGCGAGGCAGTGTTGGGTTGCACGGGCCGCATTGTTGGATGTGCGACATGTTTTCAAGTGGTTCGCGTATCGCGTTAAGTAATTAACGTAATTAGATGAGCGTTTGTCCAATTTGGGCCCCCGGGTTATTTTTGTAGTGGTTTGCTTGCACGTCGATGCAATTTTGCTAATTAGATTGAGGGGCGCTTTAAAAATTGCGAATTAGTTGATGCCTTTTATTTATCGTCTTTCACTTTACGTGACGTGACGTTGATTTAATTTAATGCGTCGCGCTCTCTCTCTCTCTCTCTCTGTCTCTTTCTCTTTCACGTGGAGAATTTTATTTACATTTTTAGTAATTGAATTTATTAATTGGAGTTTATGATAATTATAAAACGGTTTTTATTAAATAAAAAAAATCATTGGAAACGGTTTAGTTTGGCGTTTCACGCATTAATCTCATTAAGGGAAATACACCGCTATTTGGATATCGTTTGCCACGTTATAATTTGCCATTTTCTTTATTTCCAATTTTTTTTACTAACTTCCTTCAATTTTTTTTCTCAATTAGCTTGGCCTTTGTATGGCTAAAAGGCCATCAGTCTAAATGTTAAAAATCGAATTAGTGTGCTTCCGGTGTCCTTGTAAACGGATACACCCACAATTTTTTTTTTTTTAAATATAAATTATTTTTTTTTCTTTCTTCAATTTTTGGCTAAATTTTTGTACCGCCATTTTTCTTTTTTTTTAAAAACGTGAAAAAACACGGTTTTTTTGTCTTGAAAGAGGCACTCAGCACTTTATTATAATGAGGTTTTCCTGGAGGATTCTAAGATTTGAGCATGGATGACGGAGCTGTATGGGAGGGGTGGAATGCGAGGGAGGATTCTTGCCCGAAAATTTTAATGGAAGGACCCTGTTCCAATCAGTCAATACTGCAATCCTTTAATTGAATTTCCTCTTCATTTAGCCGAATAATTGAATGTCACGCAGACGCCCTACTCTTCTCCCTCCACTCCCACACCACCAACCACCACCCCACCTTTCTCTTCCTCGTGCCGGAAGCGCGTCGTTGCGTTTCCAGGCTTGGCATTACCAATGCCATCCCGCTCCTCTCGCGTATTGTTGAACAAATATGCAATCCGACCTTTGGGGTGAAGCGAAACCAATGTCGTGTTTTCGACGTTTGTGCAAACATGCGCTTAACCGCAAAAAAAATAAATCAAATTGAAATTAAAAAATTAAAATGGCCGCCATATTTATTTATTTATTTATTCATTTATTTATTTATTTATTAATAAATTTTTTTTTTCTTTTGGTCAAATTGGGTCAGTCGTGGGCTCAATAATGGCTATTGGGAGATGATTTTGTATTTCCAATTTTTTTTTTGAAAAGTGGGTATAGGAGGGGTAGTGTATGACTTTGATGGATGACGAAACGCCACCGGGCGACAGAGGTGTGTGTGTGTGGGGGGGGGGGTGGTCGGGGAGGCGAAGTCGCGTTTTGGCGACGACAAAATTGGCAGCGACCTCGAATAAGTGAGGCGAAAATGGTTGACCGTTGGAAGGATTGCGCATGCGTGCGCAGTCGCTTCCGGTTTGCTGTTAAGCGACTCAGTTTGGGTAACCCTTGATTGTTATTGTTAACGTCTGCGAACGAGCGGGGTTGGGGAGTGTGCATGTGTTTGTGAAAGTCGGTGGCCGAGTGGTAATGAAGTTTCCATGTTGAACACACGAACGCTTTTATGCGGCTGGAGTGGTCACAATTGGATCCACCAATGGCATCAGACCCCCCCCACTCTCCCTCACCCACTTACACGAACTAGGATGAGTCTGAAAAATCTTCACTTCCGATTTTTTTATTTTCTTCGTTTTTTTTTTGTCTTTTTTTTTTGGGTTTGATTTTTTGGCGGAGTTTTTAAAGCCGCTTTACTTTCGAAACTCGTTTATAACGAAGCTCCAGTGTAGGGGGAAAATGATGGTTTATGACGGGACCTGTCTAAAAGGCCGGAATTGACGTTATTCGCTGTACAGCGAAATCCGAGCTAATCCCGCCATTCTTTTTGCGTTATATCTCTCCGAGTGGATGCTATATTGGTGTTTCCCGCGTTAATTTAATGTAAACAGCTTTTTTAATTAAAGAAAATTGAATAAATAATTGCAAATGTAAATTTTTTTTCAATTAGTCATTTGTAGATTTAGCTGTGCAACTGTTTCGAACAAACAAAAGCGATAAAATTAAAATTAAAAAAAAAAAAATACACGTTTCCTTCACCTCCATTCCAAAATCAAAACGATATTCCCATTTTCCTTCGTGGAACCACCCCGGCGGCTAATTTTTTTTTTTTTTTTAAATATTTTTTTTTTCTTTCGTGAATGGAAGTTCGTAATATCGAGGGCGATGTCAGTCATCCCTCCCGCTTGCACAATCTGGGCGTGGGTGTGATGTGGGAGTACGGGAGGCAGTGTTGGAGCACGTGCGTGGCCCACGGCCGCAAAGCCCCCTCGTCTCCGTCTCCCTCCCAGTAATCACCCATTTTGTGCCGGATCTCGAGGCGAATAAGAAGCAGTGGCAGTGGCGAAGTCGCAGCACAGAGCCGGCTGATGGCGAAATGACGTCACGGCTCCTTTCCCTATGTTTAAATAATTGTTTCCTTTTTTAATTGAGTTTGGCAAAATTAAAACGGCAGCTAATTAAAAATTAATAATTAATTAAGCAAAGTGGTTAATTAAAGCGTGTTTGTGTACTTATTTAAAAAAAATTTAAAAAAAATAATTATTATTTTTTTTTAAATTCAAATTTTCCATGCAGTTTGCTGTAACCGACGTTAAATGAAATCGCGCGACTTTGTGGTCAATTTCGTGTTGTGCAGCGCAGCGCTGCGCTGTGTATCTGGGCGTAATTCGCGATGCGAATCACGTGCGCCTTGTTTTCCATGGTAATTGAGCGGCGTGGCGGCTTCGCGTTTCCCCCGCTCCGAAGCGCTAATCCGTTGATTACTATAACGGGGGCGGATCATGATGCACAGTCAATTTTTTGGACGAAATGAGAATTCGGTTTCGTTTTTCGCGAGAGGGAGAGGGAGAGAGAGAGAGAGAGAAAGTGAGTGTATGTGGGGGTGCTGTCTCGATATCCGTGCACGCGCGCGTCCAATAATTGAAGGCGCGCGGATTGACAGGGCCAAATGGGAAAGGCATTATGAGGGACGCGTTTGTGACAAATATCACTGCCTGACCTCCATCAGTTTGCTGCACCGGCCGCCGTGCGGCGCAACTCGTTGCTTAGCAACGTACCTGAAAAATGAAGGGAAATTGTTTTATTATGTTATAGAGGGGGTGTGAGTGCTCGTTTCTTTTTTCTCTCATTTCTCCCTGTTTGGGTGGTCATTGTTGCCATTTCTCTTCTCTTGCGTCTCTAATTAGAGATTTTTTGGGGTAAAAAATTTGGGATTTTTTTTTTTTTTTTGGAAAAATGATTTTTTTTGTTGTTATTATTATTTTTTTGGTTAAGAATGCTTAAGCGTGATTGTTTTGTTTGAAAATGTTTATTAAAACTGGTGGAAATGTTGGCAGGTGAAGGATTATGAGATTGTTGTTTAGAGGATACTTCAATTTATTGTAGACACTTTAATTTGGTTGAGAAATGAAGGCGCAGTCAAGTGTGGAAAAGTATTGACCCTCGTTAGAACAACATTTGATTTGAGCTCGGTTTCGATTTTTCAAACGCGGTCCGAGTGTATATGACGTTACAGACATCTTTTTTAACGCCTTTCCCGTCTTTATTTATTTCTATATATTTATTTATTTTACCATTTATCTTTTAAATAGGAAATTTACTCGCAATAAAATCCCGAACGCCTGCAAATAACGAAAACTCACCACAACGCAAGTAAGGACGCTCATTATTATCTAAAAAAAAAAAAAAAAAAATCGTTATACACGAAAAAAATAAAATTGCTGACGACAAATTTCTCCGATTATCGCATTTTAAGAGCGATAAGAGTCGTAAAAATTCCGCTGACGTTCCCCGATAAGAAATCGCTCCCCGGCGACAAGCACACGAGTTAGCCGCCATTAACAATCATTTAGGCCTAATAATGCTCTCGACGTCACAGTGGGGACCCGCGATGCGATCCTATCGTGCCGTCGTCTTGTAATTTTGAGCTTAACTTCTCAGATTGATGCGGTTACAACAGACCCGGGAGACGCGCGCGCATATCTCGTCGTGCCATTGTCGGACGAGAAAAAGATGAGACGAGACGTTGGTCGTAGCTCGCTTTTCGACCAATTTATTATTTGCAATTCCCCAAACCCACACAACCTGTAATCACTGCACCACGTCCATATTAATTGTATCATTCCATTTCTTATCTCTTTTCTGCTCTATTGTTGTAATTAGTTAATGGATACTCGATATCTCGCTGTCAGCAGCCCTTTCGCCTTTATCCCAGGCTGCTCTGGGGCAATGACATCACTGGAGCTGGAGCTTTGCCTCTCTCTCTCTTTCTCTCTCTCTCTCTCTCCACCTCGCCTTGCCAATAATAAAGCCTTAATTAAGGAACGCGGTATTGCGTTTCCGTTTCATTTATTTTTAATATCATTGGCTCACCAGCCAGAAAGAAGCAGACGGATAATCAGGGTGCCACGTACAGGAACCATTCGACTTGGGGCTGGGGATGGCAAGCAGAAGGGAGACTGGTGAATGGGAGATCGAACAGTTTGTTGGGTGAATTTGTTTTGTTGGACGCTGGGATTTTAAAGAAATGTTGGGTAAGGCGGGGAAGTTTTGAGCGCGGGGATTGTAGGGCAGTGAAGCCGAGTTTTTTTTGGGTGATAATATCGAAGAGATAAAAAGTAATGTTGCTTTTTTTTCTTGGTTTTTAGGTTATTAAAAGTGGGAATTACGTATCGGGGTAATTATTTTTCGAGGTTCGGGTACTATAATTAAGAAACAATTTTTTTCGCCCCACTTTTTGGGTTTGGGAGATCGTTATTGTGATAATGGAGGAAGTTAATGGCGTTAATGTCACTCGATTCAATTTTTTTTATTATTATTTTATTTTTATTATTATTATTATTATTATTTTGATGTGGTAAGCAAATTTTTAATTTTTTTTTAATATTTATTAATTAACCCTCGTTATAACGAGGTCCTTTTTTGCATCGATATTGTATTTTTGATAACTTATCCATATTTATCCTGGTGAATTCATTTATTAATTTGATTGGATAATAAATTACGGCCGTCATTAGTTGTGATGGTTGCTACGGAGATGAAGAAAAGCACTTCGCCATAACGAAGGTATTCGGGTGTTGGGGTGATGGAATTAATAATTGATTAATTTTTTTTTTTTTTTTTTTTTTTTTGTTGTTCTTTTCATCTTTCTTAGCGAACAATGAACGAAGGCAACATATTAGGGAGGGGCTGCTATTGTAGTAACGGGGGTTCCACTCGTGTCAAGGTGATGGAGGGCGATGTGTGTCACGTGTTAACGTTCCCAGGCCGACCCATTGGTTTAGCGGTGACGTCATGATGAGCTCCTCGGGTGGGATTATGCGACTGATCCGGTGTGAAATTAAACTCCATAAGAGGGCCGTAATGGGAAACCTTAATACAGCGAACGCAGCGTCTATTTTCTCCTTATTTTTACACATTTGTTAAAATTTCACTTTTTTTGTTTAAATGCGAGTTTGGAGACACTCGAGCATCTGTCGAAATTGTCTGAGATTTTGTTTTCGGTTTCGGTTTTTTAAAGGTTCGCGCTCGGCGGATGTCGAGTGTAGGTGGGGAGGAAATGCTGTGCAGTTAATGAATTATTTAGAATAACTTTTAATTAAATTTAATTTATAATTCGAAAGTTGAAAACAAGCGCGAAATTATGTCGGAACGAACACTTCGTTCTAACGGGGTTTCCTCTTCTGGCGAGTGAGTATTCATTATTAATGACGTGAAAATTAAGGTGGAAATTTGTAATAATTCACGCTGATTAATAATTCATCCTTGCATTACAACAGTGTGCCAGAATCGATGCGCTCGGAACGCGCGCTAGGGGCCGCCAATGACACTTTAACCCAACCTATCTCTCTCTCGCTCTCCCCGTTCCACTTTTTGCTATATCCCTTCACCCCTACTGAAACGCCCTCATCAAACACCACCCGAGTCGACACTTGTCATCAAACGACCAATTTGTTCTTTTTTTCTTCTTCTTTTTATATATATTCTCTCCCACTCTCTTCATTGTTACGACGCTTTAACGGGATCAAAGAAATATGTTTCTTTAATCGGAATCACAGAAAACAAGTTGCCCACTTGTGAGCTGCAGGGAAGCTTCGGGGGCAGCGAAAAATCCTCAAACTTATCGTTAAAAACGAGGAAAATTGAAGCAAGAATTAATCATTACGTGATTTTTCCTCTCTCCCACCTCCCTTGAAATTACACACTTATTTATCATTACAATATATATTTTTTTTTTGCGCACGATTTTTTATTTCTATTATTAATGAAACCCTAATTTGAAGCAAAGGCGTTGCTGATTGTTGCATGGCGTGCCCGATGGTCATCGACCTCCAGGTGTAAAGAGATCGCGTGGAAGGGCAGAACTCAACCATCACTTTGTTGCTGCTACTTTTTCTTTTGCTCCTGTTTCGCAGATTGCCCACCCCCAGCCCACTCTCGCCTGTACCCAACTTACCTCCCCATCGCGTTCTCCACTTTTAACGCTCCTCCATTACGGGCCCATCAATTTTTCATAGCAAACCCATTACAAGCCATTTCGCGAAAAGATTGTAGCTCTATATTAAATAACACGGTACCCGGCCCTGATCCCCGAGCACGCACCAACCGGCGACCTCGTTACAACCAACTCTGCTCCCAACAATCTTGGGTTGCTTGGCTGTCACGTGATTAGACAGGTGAGGGCTCTCATTCCAGCAGTGCGGCGCGTGCAGAGGGATTGAACGACAACACTTGTTGGATATCGCGGTGTGGCAAGTTTCATATTTATTCCGATTGGTTAAGGCGAGTTTATTTGTTTGGTTTTCTCTGCTGGAAAATCACTAGTCACTCATCACGGTGCGTAAATATTGAATGAAATTATTGGATTTGGAGAAAACGATTTAAAATCGTCGAAATAATTGATAATACACCATGGGGGAGAAAAATTGTTGAATGTGATTTATTATTGTTTCACAGTTGGTGCGCTTGAAAAGCGTTTTAGCTTATTAAAAGTGGATGGAGTAGCTACTAATTCGAAAGCACTTGGGTGTTAAATCGCATTTTAAAAGGGATATACCGTAAAGCTTCGAATTGTGGCCTGGTGCGAGTGGTGGCCTGTGCCCATTCAGGCGCCTGGGAGTCACCGCCAGGTCCAAAAACGTTACATTTTGGTGTCAAAAGTGCATTAAAAAGTAGTTTTGTTTATAAAAATCCAATTTTGGGGCTAAAAAGTGGAATTTTGGGCTTAAAATCCAATAAAAAAAATTGGTTTATTTCTAAAACAAAATTAAAGGCCCCAGCGTTTATTCGGAGTTTTACGGTATATATAATAATAGTAATAATAATGATAATAATAATAATATTTTTATGTGACATTATGTGCAGTTGCACTTTAGTTCTTTTGTTGCGCATTAGCAGCTCAATCTAGATCAGTGAGTAGTATTGATTAGTTTCTAGGCAATATCATCTAATTAATTTGATCAAGCAAGCTGCTTTAAACGAACTATATAGCTTATTGCTCGCTTTAATATGAGTGCAGCGTTGACACTAATGCATTCCTACTTGGTTAAGACCACAGTTTTGAAATGCACACTCTGCTTTTGCTAAAACAGGCAAAGTGCAAGCTTAAAAGCAACGTTTCGTCTTACCGAGGGCCGAGCGTTTCCATTTGTTAATCCAGCAGTCTGCGGTCGGCTCCAGGACTCTGTGTATTATGTTACGAGGTACATTAATGTTTTTTGCCTCTTCCGCAAATGGTCTGATGATTGGTGCCTGGGTTTAGTTTAAGGTTCTCCGCCATTTCTTTCGCTCGTTTTGACATGTGCGCAGGAGCAGCCTCGTTTGTGCGCGATCGCAATTCCTCGCGGACCCAGCTGTTCGCTTGGCCAGCGTACCTGAGATTCTTGAAGGAAATCAAACTGCGTCGAAATACATCATGGGATGAGGTCTCGGCATGCTGGTAATTAATTGTACGCATGCGTGTTGTTTGGCTTTGTCCTTGTGTTGTTAATCACCTTTCGTTTGGCGATGCTCGACATTTGTGGTGGTCGGCGCATTTCAACCCATTAACGACACCAGCTCGAAGGGGAGTTTGTTGTTCAACATGCTGATGTATCACCAATTAACTTGTTGTTGATTCCGAATCCACGTTGTAAAAATTAGCCAACTTGGGGCTAAATTTTAATGTTGAATTTTAATTTTGGATTCACTTCGTCTCGGAGGGACCTTGTTGGGCTTGTCCAATATCCACATTCACATTCCCTACATGTCTACGGTATTCAATGCTAATTTTAATTGCACTTGGATAGGAGTAGCAGATAAACAGACCTCATTACAGTTATAGCTGATTAAAGCAATTTGTAATTATAATTAGTCGAAATTATTTTTCAACTTGGAAAAGATTGCGGTAAACAAACAGATTGGACTCGGCAGTGGCGCATCTAGGTTTTTTGGGCCCTAGGGCTCATTGAAGTCCAATGGGGCCCCATTTTTTGTTAGATTAAGAATCTTTAAATTGCGGTTTAAAATTCATTTTTAATAACATCAAAATCAGGGTTAAAATATATTAAATTTTTGTGGGCCCTTGACACTTGGGGGCCCAGGGCTTAAACTCTATTAGTCCCTATGCAGATCCGCCCCTGGGTGCATAAATGTGAAATACGAGTAGAGAAGTGTAGGAAGCGGAAATGGGCCTGTCTCAAGGGGGATGCACATGCACTTCGGTACCTAACACCCCCCTGGCTATGCCATTGGAGAATTGAAGCGTTTAATCAAATAATATAGGAAGATGCAACAATCATAGCTGCACAGGAAGAAAACATGTCAACAATTAAAGCGGCAAACAATTTGTGAGTGCACAACAATGACAATGTTGATGAGCAAATTGTTAGCTGGAGGTAAGAGATAAAGGGGCTGTGCAGATGGGAATTCATTAGTAGTCCGGTTGCCAATTAGTCGCTGGCGTTGGTGGCGTTGGCCACTTGTCCGCCCCCGTAATGTATTTATCAAACTTCATTATCTCCATTTGATTATAGACGTAAGCCAGCACCTAATTGCGGTTATTAAATAAATTAATTTTGTTCTCTGGCTTTAATTAGATGCAAAAGTTTCTTCTAATTAGTGGTCTTTGCAAGCGCAGGCCTCTTTGGTGGAACGCTAGCATTTGGGGTGAACACGCTGGGGTCGTTAGCGAGATTGCCACGCGGCAGAAAATGCGAGAAGGGAACTTTTTTCTTTCGCATACTGCAAGGTAAATGAAACTTGACTTTAGAGCTAAGTGGTTGTATATAAAGCGGGGGAAAAGCTGTGCAATGAAAGTTCAACGATAGTTAGGATACGTTATAACTTGTCGGTAATCGGACGGGAACCGGTGTTTTCAGCGTATAATTGAATTAAACAAATGTAGAGGATTAAATATATAAAACTGGATTGGGAAAAAGTAACTAAAATTTATTTTAACCTTCGGATAGACTTGGAACAAAAGAGAAAAGTAAAAAAAAAAGAAGACGACGACGACGAAGGAAAAAAAAGGAAAGCCCAACATCCTTGGCTGGGTTTGAATTGAACCTGAGAACCACTTAGCCATCGAGGCCATCAGAAACCAAGACCTTAACCTGATCTCATTCTTAGTTGTCCACCACAGCCATTTTGAATTCCCGCACTGTATAACCGAAAACATCAAGCATTGGCACATCTTCTGGAAATTCGTAGAAGATGTAGAGATGTGCCCTATCAAAAAATCAAACTGAATTTAGCAAGCAGTAATGGACGTTATGTCAACTCCGTTTCCAGGGCCGTGTACAGACTAGATCGCACCCTGAGGCAAACAAGCCACATGTATCTTGTGACATGTTACATGTCATACTCCGGCACCCTTGTACGGTGGCGCCATACAAGCAAGCTGCCTTAATGCTACAACATGTAGACGGTACAGAGTCGATGAAACGTCCGTCAACGATTTGTCCACCAACCACAGAAATAGTGAGATTAGGTTGAATCCAGAGAGAACGGTTGTATTCTGGGATTGATTTTTGCAGTAAGCAAGAGGAAAAGCTACTTCAAATTTGTTTTGAAGTAGGAAGCAATGCAATGCCAAGTACATACAACGGCCACCTTGGCAACACAAAAGTTTGAATGTTCTGGTCCGTCCAGATAGCCAATCAGCCAGTGGGGCGCGCGGGAGCGAAAACACTACTCACAACACGCATGATGATTTGTTGCAGTTTCAGCGATTGCTGTAAAGTGGCGCGCATTGAATTCAATCATACTCAAAGTCCGCAATTGATGGGTCAATTTACAAAGATTTGAGCGCAATAATTTTGTTTGCAACAAAGCCGATGATTAAAAAGACTTGTAAGTGGTGGCAGTAACGTGTCCGAATCGTGCTGCCAGTTGTTTGTTACATTAATCGTTGCAATTCATCCCAAGACGGCGATACAATTGTGTTGAAGTGAGTGTCGTGCCTCAGGGGGGACAGTGAGTTGGGTTGACAGGGTCGAGGGGTTGCGACGAGGATGGGAGGAGAAGTAGGGTGGCCCAACGCGTGCGCTCTGTCGACTTGCCAGCGGCTAATGAAGGAATGCTTTTAGTGGGTACACAGCTCTGCACTATGGAGTTGCATTATTCTTAATTACTTCGTATAATTAGTGCAGAAACGCCACACTGAGACGCGGGCTATCACTTGTGATTACGTTGAGCTCCTCGTGCTTTGTCCCCTCCCGCACCCCCTCGCTGCAGCCTCCCTCTTCTTTCGACTTTCTCGACTTGTTGTTTCGCCATGTTTGAAATTGCAGTTTAATGTCGACGACTAATTGTTCTAATGGATGATGGAAAGCCGCATAAATGCGCGAAATGGAGTTTCGATATGGATTTCGACGTGTTGAGTTGTTGGAAATTTCAATTTTTTTGTTTTTTGTTTTTTGTTTGTTATTTTTTTTTCCTCGGCCCTGATGTTATTGATGAATTCCAGCTATTGCTGAAGATGAGTTGAGTTGAGTGGTGGCTGTATATTGCAATGTCATGCATCTAACAAACCTGTCAAGTGTGGATGGGCCTGTTTGTCACATCATCTGTAAACAGTTCCTCACATAATAAACGTAAATTTTGTTGTTTGGACAAATGGCGAAATTGATAGTGGCTATTCCAATAGATGTTTAAATATCGGTATAAATAACAATAATAATAAATGGGAGGAAATGGGCGAATTACCCGATGGAACACCCGCGCTCTATTGACGGAACCTAGAATTTAGATACACTCAATCCTCGTTATACGGCCGCTCTTTATATGGCGTTTCGCAATAAGGGCCTTGTGCCATTATGGCTAAATTTCGATTTGCGGCCTAATATTTTCGATATAAGGCCAAAAATCGGGAAATTCCATAACCAATCAGGGGGAACAGCCCCTGATTCGTTATACGGCATTTCGCTTTGCGGACATCTTTTCTGGAACGTATCTAGGCCGTAAAGCAAGAGTTGGGTGTATTGAATTCAGTCGTTTTGGTCAATTTCGACCCGCGTTGTAAAGGATACCGCGAAAAATCAATAATCAAAAATCATGCTTTGATGCATAAAATGTAGCCAGTTAGTGGACAATGGACGTGTAATTTGCAAAGAGCCAATTGGATGTTGAAAGAGTGAGTATTGAAATTTGAAAATTGCGAAACTTGTTGACTTGTGACTGGGCAGTTGATTTTCAAATAGTTCTTGAAGTTATGCTGAATGCTTGTCAACGAGGTCGATTCAGATGCAGAGCTTAATGGATCCCTTTTTGTCACCAGTCTTTTGTTTGCACGTCGGCCTCTCTCGGGCGTTGGGCCGCGCCTGGTGGAGGTGGAAGTGAAAAGTGTCTTAATGAACCCGGCGTTCGTAACATGATCGGGCCACCCCCTTTCCTCTCTCTGTCTCCACTCCCCGCTTCCTCCGACTGTGAAACGCCAGCTGATTGCGCCAATTTGTCGCCCCGCGTCTCTTCTCACTCTTCTCACCCCCAGCGCCTCGTTAGTGACCATTGGTTACTCATTGGTGACGTCATTTGTTATTCGCAGTTGCCTCTTTTCACCGCCAGTTGCCGCAGCTGCGAGCGCGGCGCGCTTGCGTTCTTCGCTCAATTACAGTCGAATTGATTCGAGGTGACTTGAGGGAAGGGAGAGACGCGAGCGTCCTTAATTGCCGCAACAATTGTGCTGATTGGTCGGATGGCATCAGTGACAGCGAGATGGCCAATCAATGACGCCAGGCGCATGTCTGCCGGTCGGTGGCGCCCCCGTGCGCCGCCCGCTTTCGTAAACGAGTATTTAAGACTGAGATGCTGCCACACGCAACATCCAGTTGTGCACGGAGATAAGACACGAGCAGCGACGGAAAGCGAACGTCGCGCCACCGGCCAACAGCATCGATCGTTACGGCAACGGCTGACGACTCGAGAGGTAAGCAATGCTCGAAGGAGTTGTTGCGAGCGCGGTAAACAACAATAGATTAGAAAACACGACGTTTCGTTTGTCCATTATTGCAAAGGGTACTGGGGTTGGGGTTGGTTGGGCGGGGGGGATTGTATTAGCCATTGATGCACGTGCAGGGAGCGCGTGTTCCGGCATGCCATTTCCTGCCGGGGCCAGGGACGCGAGGGGAAAGCGATTATGGGCCGGACCTCGTTACAACGAACGTCCATCTGCGCTGCTTGGTTTCGCGCGCTGGACGGAGCAATATCGGTCGGGGGTCTGGCGCGAGTGGACGTGCGGTAACGACGCGAATGAAATTGGCCCCGTCGCGTTTGATTTGTCGTTTGATTTCCGGTCGCGCTCGATGCAATATGTGGACATAGCGGGGTTGTTCATATGCAAGAAACGCAGATAGGGGGAGAGGAAATGCCGCGCAGGCTGGCCAATTGTTAGCCGATCGACATTGATTGGTCGGCGTCCGATGGGATCGTGAGGGACGCGTCCCGGGTCGCTGGATCCGTGACGTCACGAGCGAGCATTGGCGTTTTTTTCAGTGCAAAATGGAAAATGGAAAATCTTGTCAGTTTTTAATTTCTTTTTCTCTATGTTTTTATATTTTTTATTTTATTTTTCTTTCTTTTTATTGTTTCAGCCGTTTTATTCTTGTTGTTGGTTTGTCAACAATGTGTCGCGTGTCAGCGCCCCCAGGTGAGCTGCGGAAAAGGTTGACGTTTGCTGGCAAATTGAACTAATTCGGTTTCATTTGATTTTTACAGCCGACCTGCGTGCGGTTAACGGAACCGGAAATTAATCAACAATCGCTATCTGATTTGACAAGTGTTGCTCGCCTCTTGTTTGCATCTAGTCAAATGAAGAAGATGCAGGAGAAGCCGACTCTGCTCATGCCCGATGAATGTAAGTGGCCGCAACCGTAACCCAGGTGCCTCGAGGACGGAGTCGCGTTTCGCAGAATAGGGACGCGGGGTGGGGGTGGTGGGTAGGAGGGGGGAAATCCCCTCTAGGCGTCGTCTCGATTAAATGGAGTTGGGAGAGAGGGGTGGGGGGAAGTTTCTTGTAATTACCCGGATGAATCGGGACGCCATTCAGCCACGGAAATCAGCAGACGCGCTAGGATTTAATTTCATCAATTTCGCCTGCAGGTCTCGCACGAGATGAGGTGGAGTCAGTCGCTTTTGTCACTGTGTCTGTTCAGAGTGGAAAAATTTATTTTTGTGGCTTTTTTTTTTATTTTTTTAATCGATGGATGGTGGTTGCTATGGTGATAATGAGGATGTTAGCAGTTAGTGGTAAAATGTTGTAATTGAGTTGTTGTAATGGGAATGGAGTTGTTGATTTGTATTATTGTTCTTTTGTGACGTTGATGCAAGAGGGGTTGTTTCGTAGTGGGATTTTTGCTTGATTTGACAGATGTAAATTGATGGGATGGAATGGAATGGAATGTAGCAGCAAATTCGAGAAATCTATGGGAAAACATGGCGTTGGTTTACTTGTATTGAATAGTGATAAATGTGGACGGGGAAATATTTTTTTTAATAAAAAAGAAATGGAAATAAAAATAAACGCCGGGGTGTTTTTGTTTAAATTTGGGATTTTTATTTTGGTTTTATTTTGTGGTTTTTGATTTTTTTTGGTTTTATTTTGTGGTTTTTGATTTTTTTTGGTTTTATTTTGTGGTTTTTGTGGGATATGTTTTGTGGTTTTCATCATGGGTCCAAATAGCCACCCGGGACTCAAAAAAGATTAAAAGCTTGGGCATTTATTCGGAGTTTTTTGGTAATATAATTATTATTTTTTCTTTTGATATTGTTTTTGCGGCGTGGAAAGTAGCATTATGTAAATATGAGAGAGAAAATTGCTGAAATAAGCCATCAGAATTAAGCGTAATACAAAATTTCTGCTTTGGAATTGTTTAACTTGGGGAACAAAAAGTGCTTTAAGTCCTTAAGTTAACACGCAAAATCTCTGGGATTAGTGGTTGCTCGTTATTGTTGTTGTTATTGTTTCTGGGCTGCTTTTTATTCTTTTTTATTTCTTTTAATTTGGTGATCACTTAAGAAATTAATAAAACGAAGTAACCTTGTTGTTTAGGAACCCCCTTATCCAATAGAATAATCGAAAATTAGATTTTTGGGCACTGATGTCGTCGTTCCTCCCTTTTTGCTAGAACAACTTTTATTCGAGTTTCGTTACGTACAACAGCGCCGAAGTGCCAACATTTTGAACTACAACATTTATTTGACTTCTGATGTGTAGTTTTAGATACGACCTCGTTATTACACAACTTTTCATATTATCAACTCGTTGATGGAACATCGTTTATTCTTTGCTTTCGGGACGCATTATTATCACTGGACCGTACCGTTTTGATTTTTTTTTTTATCTTGGAAGTTTAGCCCTAAGCTAGTGAAAATTGAGACATCGTTGACGACAACGGCAAAAAGAAAAGAGAAGAAAGAGAAAAAAAAATAGTGAGAAACAAGGAAATGTACTGGAGATGTGTCGCGTGTTGGTTGTCGACGAACGTGTGATTGGTAGGCCTGCGGGAACCACCGACATATGGAACCGTTGAGTCCGCTCGGATAATTTTCTTCCTTTATCTTTGGGTTCCACCGAAAGAAGGTTGAAAACGCCTTGTTCTTCTAATTCGGCAGCAAATTAACGACCTCCTCCCTCACGAGCCCACTTCCCCCTCTCCCCTCCCCCCTCTCTCTCTTTGCCCCACTCGGAAAACGAGCGTCTCTCCGGGTAGAGCTGATTTTTGTCATTTCCGGAACTGGCAATGCGCTTGTTAAGAGACCCCCGCTACAGCGAAGTGTCAGTTTTCTATCGTATCTTGTACCGAAAATGTTATTTACAGTCATCCGCAAGACGAAAAAAAAAATAACCAATTTTCTTTCTATTTCTATTTCTATTTCTATACGAGTGTGGCACTTGTATTTGTTAGCGAAAGAAGGTGGGCGAAAAAATGGCGGCAGTTATTTTTTTTTTTTTCTATTTTTTTTTCTGTTGAGGTGGCTCATTTCCGGTTTGTAGGTGAGTTTAATTACCTGGTTCCAGTTGGGACATTTCTTAATTTGGAACGTCGATTGTTGTCGAGTGTGGGATCGTGTGACCTCCTCCACCATCCCCACCCGTCGTCACTTGTTTGCGGGCGAAATTAAAGGCGCCACCGGAAATGAGGCGCCTTCCTGCGGCGGCCACCAGGAAATGAAGGGCCTTTGCTGGACCCTCTAAGCGCCCGAGGCCTGTGTCCACGGATATCATATCAGGAGGCGCTTTGCTGGTGAGGAGTGGGATGCGAATGTCAATCAACGAGCTTGCGTCTGTGAGGAGTTCTTTGTGTGGTCATCTCCATTGTGAGGTTTTAATTCCCTTCTGGTCGACAGCCTGGGGCGCCATCATCGCTCGAGGATCAAATGTCCAGCAGCAAGATGAAGTTGGCTTCCGTTTGGGTATCATCGCTACGATGACCCAATGTCAAAGATAATTAATTTTTGTACATTATTTTTTTTTCTTTTGGTTTTTTTTTGATTTTTTGATTGGAATTTAGTGTACTGGAAGTAAGAGTACTGTTTTCATGTCGTTAATAAAATAGCTTTAGGTTTGTTAAGAATGTATGGAGATGAGAACATGTGCAAATGTGATTAGTGAGAGTTGGAAAACAGGTCAAAAGCACAAAGTTCATGGGCCATTTTAGTTCATTAATAGCGAGCCGCGGCTTAATGAATTAAACTTAAGTCAATAGATGCTTTCTGAATGCCAAATGTGCTCGCAAAAGATGGCATTTCAGGTATTTTCAAGCACGGAGGACATTTATTTATGCTTTGAAGTTAATTTCAACTTGTGTCATTCGGGGGTGCATGACGGGATCTAGGGGGCAGCAGCTAGGCTTTGGATACATAACTGCCCTTTGGGGGGCTCCATTTTTTGTTAGATTAAGAATCTTTAAATTGGGGTTAAAATTCAAAATCAGAGTTGAAATATATTTATTTATGAAATTTATGATAATAATTCAATTTTTGTGGGCCCTTGACACTTGGGGGCCCAGGGCTTAAGCTCTTAGTCCCCATGTAGATCCGCCTCGGCAGCGAGTAAGCTAGAGACCCTCGTCTGTGGGACGTCTTTTTAGGACTCAACTTTTCATCTGCACAGAAAATCTAGTCGAAGATGTTGGCGATGCTTTAAATCAGCCAAGGATGAGAAATAAACAGCGGCTATTTGATGTATCGTGCGGGTTGCAGCTCTAATGTAAACCGCTATAGAGATTTTAAAAGTGTATTTAGTTTGGAATTTACTTGGTTAAGTGGTTTTTCTTGAGCCGCATCGGCACGTTGTAATGCCTAAAGTGGAGCGCACGAACTGTTCAATCAACCTGTTTTGTTCTTAATTAGATCGATTTCTTGCGGATGTCAATCGCTAAATACTCGAGACGCCTCGTATTGACACGTGCACTAAATTCGAGTCAATCAATTTGCAACGCGTGTTTTTTTTATTTTTTTTTATTATTCTTTTTGCGGGGTCGAGTGTGCGGCAATAGGTCGTAAATTTGTTACTTTGCTTGTTTTGCGGGCGTCGTTGTGTTTGAGGAGCCATCTTTGATCTGTTTGTGGATCCTCCTCACGACGCCGTTCCGTCATAGTTTAATGAAGTCGCTTCCTCCGATCATCTCTTGGTTGCCGCCGCCTGGCGGTTGCGCGTAAACTTTGGAAATTGAACGACAGAACGTGGGGCGGTGAGGGTGGCTTTTCGAATTCGTGGCGCGTTCCCTTCGGCGGCTCATCCCCTCTTTCCTTCTTTCTTTCTTTTTCTTTTTCTTTTCTTCTCTTCTCCTCCGCAACAATCGATCGGCCCGAGAAGCGAGCGCGTTTGCCAACAATCAAACACGCGTGTGAGGAACAAATGAAAACAAATATGCCCGCTATTGGATGTTATGAAGTGCTTTTGTTCGGTCGGAGCGGCTAACCCGAATGGAGCAGCCAATTTTAACGGCCTGATGGCCAATTTGCTTGCAGTCTCATACGACGCAAAATAGCCTCGTGCCTCTTCCCTCTTCATCAATTTGACTTGATCAATTTGGTACAGACGGCCAGTTCCGTTGCTATTGCTATGCAGCGTAGGCTGCCTTGCAATACATTTCGCTGCGAGAGCGAAAAGAGAAAGAGGAGACTTCGCCTCGACCGATGGATGGATGGATGGATGGATGCTTGCTTCGCCTTTTAGCACCAGTCGCTCTGCTTTGCTATTGCTGTGGATTAATAATAACTGCTTAGAAAAGTCATGGAATGGGATGGGATTTTTTTTTTCTTTATAATTTAATTGAATTGGGGATTTTTAAGGTATTTTTCGTGGTTGATTTCTTAATTAGTTTTTATTAAAGTTGAAAGTTGCTGGTAGTTGAGTGAAGCCTATTTTTCAAGTGTAATTATTATTTTTTTTTTACAAGATTTTTGTTTTGTTCGTTGCAGCAGCCATGACAATGGACGTTAAACCGGAAACACAGAAGCCGAGCAGTTCGCCCGGAGGTGGATCGCAACACGAATGCGCCGGTTGCAAGAAACGGATCGGTGACCGGTACATGCTCAAGGCATTAGATCTATTCTGGCACGAGGACTGTCTCAAGTGCGCGTGCTGTGATTGCCGACTCGGAGAAGTTGGTTCAACACTTTTCACCAAAGCTAACCTCATCCTTTGCAAAAGGGACTACCTCAGGTAAACTAATAAAATCGATTTATATCATTATTTTTTTTTTCTTATGTAGAATTGAATTTTTTTTTTCTTTTTTTGGGAGGTTGGGGGGTGGGGGGGTTCTGGATTTGACCCAAAGAATCTTCTCATTACATGTCAGGGCAAACTTTTT
Source organism: Strigamia transsilvanica (assembly GCA_034701245.1). Taxonomy (NCBI): domain Eukaryota; kingdom Metazoa; phylum Arthropoda; class Chilopoda; order Geophilomorpha; family Linotaeniidae; genus Strigamia; species Strigamia transsilvanica. The sequence continues at coordinate 50,336 of JAQIXU010000193.1, forward strand.
TGTGTGTGAAATTTCATGTAATGTGGCTGATTCCACTTGAAGGAACAATTGATTAAAAATTAAATGTTCTCATTTTCTTAATACTGGAAATGCCTTAGTTGAAGTTTAATTTGGAAAAGAAATTTAATTTATCGGTTAGATTTTTGTCATTGATGAAATCAGAATAGATTTGATTTGCATGGTTTGAAGAATATTTCAAGATTAATAAAGCAAAAATTCAGAAAATTCAATATTTTTTCCTCCTCATTTTTTTTCCTTCTTTTTTTTCTTTTTTTAAAGTCCCCTTTATTTTTATTCCTGGCTCCCTCACCCACTTCATTGTCATGCTGTTGTTACAATAAATGGGTCGAGCAAGTCGTCTGTCTCAAAAAACGCTGTCAGGGGAAAGCATTCTCCCGCAGAAAAGCGTCCCCTAGCGGGCAGAGGGGTGAAAAAAATTTAGTGGCTTGAGGAGCGACTGGGAAGGAAAGGGTCTGTGGGGATTTGTTTCTAGCATTTCCCCCGCACCGGATCATTCCTCTTCGACGCCCGTACGTACGCGTCTTATATTGCTCGGTGATTGGTGGATGGAGTTTAACCCCAACTCACCTGTTGGGCCCTCGCTTCTGCGAAGTTTGATTTTTTCAAACTCCAACCTCGTTACAAGCCTCGTATTCCTCCGGGAAGTTTTTTATTTGATCTTTTTTCTTCTTTATTTTTAGTCCCGCTTTTTATACGACCCCACGAGGGGACGGGAAAAAAATACGAGGCTAATTAACCACCCCAGCTCGCTGTCTTTCAAGCCAGGCCTAATTTAACATGTTTAATTTGGTGTTTCCATATTGCGAGGATGAATCTAAAGTGACACAGTTTGTGGTGTGTATCTTGTTAGTTGCTATTATTTATGGACTCGAGCGAGGGAGGAAAATGACCTTTGGTTTTGAAATGTAACTTGATGGCAGCCAATATGCGAAGGAAAAAATAATATTGTGTGTAAGTTAATTGTATTTTGAATGCTGATTGTCTTTTAACACGTGCTGTTCATGACTAAGGCAATAAAATGCTGATCTCTATCAAATTGCACTGGATGTGATGTGTTTGGTGATGCAGCATTAGGAGGAGGTCGATAATCAACCGAGGTTTCATCGTCGCTCGGTATTGTCAATTGCAGTACATTGAACTTTTGATAGACCCAATCGAATTTATAATATAGTATGAAATCTAGAACGGAACTTGGCAAAAATCTAGACACGTGACGCGCATTGGGCCAGTAATTAAAAGAATTAAAAAAGAAAGATTAGGGGCCCTCGAATTTTTTCTGCCACAGGGCCCCCAAATTTGAAACAACTGCAAGTAAAGTGTTTTGGGGCCCCCAAATTGCAGGAGAATTAAAAAAAATTAATTAGTACTTTTAATTAAATTTGTGATTAGGGGCCCTCGAATTATTTCTACCACAGGGCCCCCAAATTTTAAACAACTACAAGTGCAGAAAAGAGAATTTTTGTTGTGTTGTGAAGCGCCATCGGGTGACAACTCACGCGTACTTCCCAAAACAGACAATTTTAATTTTGATTTTTAAAATCTTGTGTTAAAATATTTTTTTTGTATTTTCTTTCATTTTTAACAATTTATTTGGAGTCCCTGAAGACACTCGGCTTGCCTGCGCTGCACTGGCTAGTCCCTCAATTCTTCGTGTGCAATCTTTGCCGTTTCCCATCATGCATTGGTTTTCGCCTTATCATCGATCGTAATGACACGCGCGGTCGGCTGGCACTAGCACTAGCGCTAGCGCCGGAGTGAGTCGGTGCTGGGGTTGTCGCTGCGCCGGCCCAAATCCCCAAATGCCCATTGGATGTCTGAGTGCACTTGTTAAAAATGGCGGTGGCGCGTGCGTTTGCTTTTCCCATCTTCCCCCGGCCTGTCAGTCAGGCGAGGGCAAACAATTCATCGGAGGGCATTTAAGAGTTTCCAAGTCGCCATCCAATTATATTCCGTGATTGTATCAGCAACTGAGAGAGAGGCCATTTGGTGGTGGAATTACATCAAATTGAGCCATGAAATATGGCTGCTTCTTCCCCAAGGATAATTGAAGCAAGAAGAAGTAAAAGAGAAAAAAAAATAGTTGGACGATCATCTTGTTTGGCATCTGCCAATATTCAGTTCGCTCCGTCGAAGATTCCTTCCCTCATTCATCTTTTTTCGCCCGCTTTTTTTCTTTTCTTTTTTTCTTTTTAGCTTTTCCTGATTACACCATCATCTTTATTGGCTTATGTTGCATTTATCGTAACTGATTTTCTTTTTTCTTTGTTTTGAAGTTGTTTT
>JAQIXU010000194.1:0-52593 GCA_034701245.1 Strigamia transsilvanica
TAGCAGTAATTTTCCTTTCTATTTACACTTACCAACTATAAAATCATATTCCTCGTTCCATTTTTTAAGAGCGACTGAATGCGCTATGCAGTTGAGCAACAAAAGGAAAAAGCAAAAGTAGAATGCAGACATCTCGCATTAGCGACAAACCCCGAAATGTTTCCGTCGTAATCTCTAAATTACAATCTAGGTCGAGCCCAGATAGTCAGTTGCCTCAGGCGAGAATGCGAGATAAGTTCACAAAAAATGTCTAGTGTGAACTGACGTTTATGTCAGTTTCGTGTCGCATTCTCATTCCCATCCTGAAGTGGACATCTGAAAATTGGCACCTGATTTTTTACGCTTTGTTATTTATTTGAATTTTTGTAAATACCGATAGTCATATTACATAATTATTGACATTGGTTACAAAATAATTACATAAATGTTTTGGGTTATGTAAATCATAAAAATGTAAATCGTTTTAATGATATGATAAACAAAACTAACCAGAATAATAAACAGGCATAACATTAGTGTATTGCAGAGATGCATCTAACTAAATCCAAAAGAATTCATTTCATAATTCGGTGCGTTTAAATTTTTGCGACCAATATTTCTTAATGAAATCAGCTGCCTTTTCTCCTATCATTATAGCCGGAATCATAGTGTGTCCCGATGGGAGTTTCGGGCTTATAGACATATCAACTACGCGTAAGTTCTTAACTCCATAAACTCTGAAAAGGATTACTTGAATTCATCAAACGTATCCAAAGAAATGTTTGTTACCTCAGTTTAGAATCAACTACCGCCATATCATCTGACCTAGGACCCATTTTAGCTGTACAGCATTGATGAAATAACCCTATAGAGTTGTATCTAATATCGCACTGTAAATATTCATCAGATAAGAATGTAAATTGTTCACAACCCTTCGTGGGTGTTTCGTGGTCCCAAAACGCATCATATTTTTGGAATGCTTTAGTTTTGGTCAGATTACGGAATATTTTAATTGCTGAAACGTTAGATTTTATTAATAATACATCTACGTGTTTATTGCTTGTCTTTACCAGAAACTAATGTAGCAACATCGTCTTGGTCACTTAAGTAATTTGGCTGAAATGTTGGTGCAGTAAGCACATTTTTGCCTTGAATTGACATGTAACCGACACTTTTAGGTCTGGATAGAATTAATAGCGCAAACAGGAAATTTTTTCCATTAGGAGCAACTATTTCTAATTCATATCCCTAAAAATAAAAATATTTTAGTTTTTGCAATTTGTTTTTTAATTGTACATTTCTATGCCAAACCTCTTTTCTATTGTATTTGAATGGTACTTGGAAGAACAGAAGTTCCAAATCGGGCCAATTTTTAGCTTTGTCTGAATATTCGCTGTCTATAAAAGCAATGCCTTCATTTCCAAATGGCACTGTTAGTGGTCCTTTTCGATTTTGTTCCCACTTTTCAAAGTTTGTCGCATCAACGTCTTTGTAATATTTAAATCCAACATCTCGATTTAGTGTCATTTTAGCATTTATGGCAACAACGTGATCTTGTAGATTCTGACCGACACCAGGTAAATGTTTAATTATTGGAATCTTTATAAAAAATTGGCTGAATTTTTAAAACTTATTGAATAAGTACGCGTTTTGTGTTTTTATTTTATTACTTCATATTTGATAAGTGTTTCTTTTGGACCTACACCGGACAACATAAGAATTTTAGGTGAATTCAAAGCTCCAGCTGACAATATAATTTCTTTCTCTGCCTTTGCACTCCATTTCTGTCCATCGCGTAAAAATACAACACCAACAGCAGTGTTACCATCAAATTGAATCTGTAGGAGCAACCTTTAGAATTCAGCTTGGAAAGCTATTTTCAAAAACTACCTTTTCCACTAATGCACCAGTTAATACTTCTAAATTTACTCTCTTTCTCGCTTCTTTTATATATCCATCATATACTGACCATCTAGTTCCATTTTTTAGAGTAAACACAGGATTTGCAAAACCTAAAGAAATGTTGAATTAAAACAAACGGTTTTGTTTTTATTCTTACCTTTAGTTGTCTTAGCATTGTAATCAACTTCAGAATAGCCTAATTCTTGCCCTCCTTCAATTATGACCCGAGCCAATTCGGTTTCAAAAGGCGGCTTCGCTGCAGGCATGGGTCCACCAAAGCCATGATATTCTTCTAAAACATTGAAAACACCAATAGTAAAATTATTGTAAACAAACAAATCTTAATTTCTTGCCATTGTCTTGATCAACAATTCCTTTATAATCTTCCAATTTTTTAAAATAAGGTAAGACATCATCATATCCCCATCCTTCATTTCCTAACTGTTTCCAATAATCATAATCATTCGGATCACCCCGACTATACACTAAACCATTGATAAGTGTTGACCCTCCCAATCCTTTGCCTCGATGACCAGCCCATCTTTCATTTTTTAATGCCAAGCAAGCGCTTTTTTGTGAGTCGGTCACGTAATTCCAGTCTAAATCACCTCCATAAGGACCATTGGCAAAGTAAGGGATTGTGTTTAAAAACTGTGGTTCGCCTCCTGCTTCTAATAACAACACGTTGTCATTTTCATTCTCCGATAAACGCGAGGCTAAAGTTCCTCCTGATGTGCCAGCACCAACTGTGAAAAAGTAATTTTTATTTTGTTTGATTTATTTATTCATTTATTTTATACAACTTACCAACAATAAAATCATATCTCTTATCTTCATTTCATTTCTGAATAGCGATTGATACCTGTATGGCGTTAAGCAGCAAAAAGAAAAGATTGAAATAAAATACGCGCATCGTTTAGTATATATGCAAATATATGCAATTATCAGTCACAATCTTAACTACAGTGGTTTCAAGGGTAACAGGTCAATAAAGAAAAGAGCGAGGTTTATTTGTTTTGGACGATAGCCAGAAAGAATTTTATTAAATGTAAAGATTAGTGGAGATTTAATCATTTAATCTAAAAATTGTTTCAAAAATTCATTAAATGTATTTAAAACGAAGAGAGATATGCGTCATCATCACGATATGCATCTTGGACGAACAACTAAAGAATTTGCACTATAATTCGTCGTGGGTTTGCTCCCAGTACTTCTTAATCAAATCGGCTGCTTTTTCTCCTATCATTATCGAAGGAATCATCGTGTGGCCTGATGGAATACTTGGAGGAATAGACATATCAACAACTCGCAAATTATTAACTCCATAAACCCTAAAAATTAAATTAAATTAAAATAGATAGAATGTTGTATTTAAACCATAAAATTATCAGGTTACCTAAGTTTAGAATCAACTACCGCCATGGCATCATCCTTAGGACCCATTTTAGTGGTACAGCATTGGTGGAAAAATCCAATCGAGTAATATCCGACATAGCAAGCAAAATAATCATCGGATAAAAGTTCAAACTGTTCACAATCTTTCACCGGTGTATCGCGATTCCAAAACGCCTCATACTTTTGGAATGCTTTTGTCTTAGTCAAATTAAAAAACATTTTAATTCCTGAAACAAATTTTTGTTAAATTTATTTTTTAAATTGTATGTTTTCCATTTGTCGTGCTTGTTTACCGGAAACCAATCTCTTAATATCATCTTTATCGGATAAATAATTGGGCTGAAATAATGGTGTATCGTGCACAGTTTTGCCTTGAATCGTCATGTAGCCTACACTTTTAGGTCGCAATAGAATTAATGTCACGTACAAATAGTTCTGACCATCAACGGGAGTAGATTTAAATTTATATTCCTGCAAAACATTTAAATTTGTTTCCATTCATTCATTTTTAAGATAACAAATGTTTGAAAACCTTTTTAAAATTAGGTTGCAACGGATTTTGATAAAAAATCATCTCTAAATCAGGTGGATTTTTTGTTTTGTCCGAATATTCAGTGTCGACAAATGCAATTCCTTCTCCAGGAAGTGGTACCGTCAAAGGTCCTTCTCGTTTACGTTCCCATTGTTCAAAGTTTCCAGCATTGACGTCTCTCATAAATTTAAATCCAACATCTTTATTTAATGTCATTGCAAAACTAACAACGCCTGGATGATCTTGAAGATTCTGACCTACACCAGGTAAATGTTTAATCTCTGGAATCTATACCAAAAGAGTGCAAATTTAAAATCTTATTTTATATAATACGAATGAAACAGTAAGAGTGCCTATTTAATGCTACCTCGTATTTTGCGAGCGTGTCTCTGGGACCTATTCCGGATCGCATAAGAATTTGAGGCGTACCGAGAGCACCGGCAGACAAAATAATCTCTCGTTTAGCTTTTACACGCCACATTTTTCCGTCGCGTTCAAAAATAACACCAACTGCTGTTTTATCATTAAATTCAATCTGTAATGCGTGTTTTAAAAATTAAATTCAAAATTCAAAATTAAATTCAAATTGATGCATTCTTCATTTACTTTTTCCACTAATGCACCAGTTAATATTTCTAAATTTGCTCTTTTTCTTGCTTCTTTTATGTACCCGTCGTACACTGAATGTCTAGAACCATTTTTTAAAATAAACATAAAATTGGAAAAACCTAAAAACAAAACCATTGTAAACAAGAAATAAAAAAAATATAATTTTTTCTCTAACCTCTAATTGCTTGACCATTGTAATCAACTTCAGCATAACCCAATTCTTTCCCTGCTTCAATTATGACTCGAGCTAACTCGGTCTCAAAAGGTGGCCTCGCCGCAGGCATTGGCCCACCAAATCCGTGATATTGCTCTGCAATTGTTACAAAGAAACATTACAATATAAAAATCAAAACAAACCATAAAACATTTCAAAAACCATTGAACTTATCCACAACGCCTTTAAAGTCTTCCAACTTTTTGAAATACGGTAAAACATCATCGTAACTCCATCCATCATTTCCTAATCGCTCCCAATTATCATAATCGCTCGGATCAGCTCGATTATAAACCAAAGCATTGATCAATGTTGATCCTCCCAGTCCCTTGCCTCGTGGCCAAGGACACCTTTCATTTACCAATGCCAAACATGCGTGTTTTTGTGATTCAGTTTGGTAATTCCAGTCTAATTCCCCTCCAAAAGGACCAGGTGCAAAGTAAGGAATGGTATTTAAAAATTGCGGTTCTCCTCCTGCTTCCAATAGCAAAACATTGAAGTTTTTATCTTCAGATAAGCGCGATGCCAAAGCTCCTCCTGAAGCACCAGCACCGACTGGAAAGAAAATTCAATTTTTTGATATTTAATCAATATTCGATTTAATGGTGTCGTTATTACTTACCAATTATAAAATCGTAATTCTTATCTTCACCATGTGTATTAATTGCAAGTGACAGCTCGAATAGCAATGAGTATATACAAAACCGCAAATGCATCGTGAAATGAAAAAACAAAAGTGAGAATGTGACTGCAAAGCCCCAAATTTTTAGAGGACGACGGTTCAAAATATTGGCCTGCGGGTATTACCCTTAATACGAGCTGGTGCCAGGCAGTGGACCGGTAGTTAAAGCTTAATAAAAATGATAAATCTTATCGTCGAAACTCTATTTTTTTTTTTTTTCTTCTTTTTTTTTTTTCAGCTATTTACTTTCAATAGCAAATCATACATCTTGTGAAATAAGTTGCTAATCAGTGTTCATAGCAAAAACAATCAGAAATGGCTGAATCATACGGCCCGCCTCATCTGCGAATTGAGGTCGGCTTCTCCGGTGAAACTTTTTTTGTTTTCTCTTACCTTTTATTAAAGATTTAAAAAAAAAAATAACAACCTGTAATGACTATTTATTTGATCTATCTGCTCAAGGTAAAGTTTATTTGTGTTTTATTTCGACATTAAAATGAATTTTTTTAAAAATTCATATTTAAATTTATTCTACACACAAATGAATTTTTAATACTTTTAGTAGTTATCTATTAATAAATTTAAAATTTATACACGGTATTTACATATTGGCTTATTATTAATTAGCCAATATGTAATTAATAAGTTATTAATAGCAATTACCAGGAAGCATCCAAGGAAAGCCCATCCCAGAATATTACGATTTAGGAGGAGCCACCCCCTGGATCCGTCCCTTATAATAAATACAAATTTATTCATAATTCCACTAGAGATAACAAATTTTAATTTTGACGAGCATTTGTTAATTTAATCGAAATGAAAATTCATCACGATGATTGTCCCATTCTTCCAATATCCTATCTGCTACCTTTTCACCTATCATAATTGCAGGCACCATCGAATGACCAGTTATAATAGTAGGAAAAATTGAGGCATCGGCCACGCGAAGACCATTTACCCCATAAACCCTATAAATGACCAATAATAATGCTTTTAAAATAACAGTTATTCCCATCTGCTTGTAGATATTCTAATGACAAGATGTTATTCTATATCGTGTTAAAAACTGCCACAAATAAATCAATGTGACCTTTCAATGTAACGCCTGCAACACAAGATTTCGTTGAACATATGCTGAACATAATGGGTCTCTCATTTTAGCAAATCCATTCAGAGCCGAACGAAGGATAAGTTGCGCCCTTTGGATCCGCCTTTATTATATTACAATAAATCCCAATTCTATTCATAATTTCAGTATGAATAACAAATTTTAATTTAGACTAGCATTTATTAGTACAATCGGAATTAAAATTCATCATGATGATTGTCCCACTCTTCCAATATCATATCTGCTGCCTTTTCACCTATCATAATTGCAGGCACCATCGTATGACCAGTTATAATAGTAGGACAAATTGATGCATCGGCTACGCGAAGACCTTTTACCCCATAAACCCTACAAATGAATAATAATAATATTTTTAAAGTAACATTTTTTCCACTGCAATGTCAACACAAACCGAAGTTTTGAATCAACCACAGCTAAACGATCAGTTTGAGGTCCCATTTTGCATGTGCCGGATTGATGAAATAACCCATACGTGTAATGCCGAATGTAGCACTTTAAATACTCGTCTGACAATTCCTCGTACATTTTACACCCGGGAATTACGTATCCGTGCCATTTAGTACCCAATTTAGCAAACGGTTGAGTCTTCGTTAAATTGAAAACAGCTTTCACCACTTACAAGTTATTTAAAATTGTTAAAAGAATATAAGTAACTAAATAATTTTGTTATTTTCGAACCAACCTTCTAGTAATACGTTTACATCATCTTCGCTTTTCAAATAATTTGGTTGAAATGTGAGTGGCACGTGGGGATCACCACTTTGTAATCGCGCATAACCCACACTTTTAGGCCTCATGAGAATTGGAAGTATAACTAACGTTCTACTTGTGTGGTGCGTGATAAATGTTTTCATGTACTCCTAACGAAATAAAAGAAACGCATTTTAAATCTGTTTGGTGACGATTGAATAATTTCAAACGTTTTTCAGATTGGCCGGCGTCGCTGGCGGTTGAGCAACTTGAAGTTCAAAATCTGGCCAATCTTTATCCGCAGGTGCGTATTTGGTTTTCATAAAAGCAATTGCTTCACTGTGAATTGGAACAGCCAACACGCCTAAATGTTAATTTTACTTAAATCGCTTTTACTTTTGAATCTCCAGTTACAATTACACAGTACCTTGTCTTTTCGACTCCCATAACTCAAATGAGCTCTGGTGTATATCGGTTGTAAAGTCAAATCCAATCGGTTCGTCGAAAGCAAAAACCATTCCAGCAACTGTAGCATGATCCTGAAGATTTTCACCAACTCCTTGACTGTCCGACACAGCTGTAATCTGCGAGATGCTGCTTCATTAAAAATGTGAAAACATAAAATATATGGATCTTCGTCATTACTTTATGTTTTTCCAACATTTCCTTCGGCCCGATTCCCGATAACATTAAAAGATGCGGAGAATTATTGCTGCCAGCTGATAAAATCACTTCTTTTTGGGCGGGCACAAAATATGTTGCGTTGTTTTTCTCAAAATACACGCCCAGAGCTTTGTTTTTATCATCAAATTTCACCTATTTAATACACCCAATTAAATAGTCTCTAGTGTTTACCAAATTTAGCGAATGAATACTTTGGTTACAAAAGCATTTGTAACTATGTCTAAATTGGTTCGATTTCGATTTGGTTCCAAATAAGCGGTGTATGCGTTGCACCTCGAACCGTTTCTCACAGTTGCAACGTTATGGAAATAACCTAACAAAAGAATCGCATTGATGCCTATAAATGAGTTTGTCTAGTGGCATACCTGTTTGGCTTTGACTATTGTGATCTTGAAGAGAATATCCTAATTCTTGAAAGGCGTCAAAAATTATTGGTTGCAAAGCTGTTTTATATTCTGCAACAGATGCTGGCACTGGTCCACCTTTATTGTGATAACTTTCTGTAATGACAAATAAGTTTAATTGTGTTTTTGACTGCTTTTAAAATTCAAAGTTCTGTTTTTACCATCTTCTGGTGCCAGCGGTAACTGATAATCTTCTAATTTTTTAAAATACGGCAATAAGTCATTGAAGCTCCAACCATCATTTCCAAGACTGTGCCAATGATCGTAATCATTTTTATTCCCTCTAGTGAAAACCATCCCATTAATAAGAGTTGATCCCCCGAGTCCTTTGCCTCGTGGAATAACCCATTTCTATTAATTTGTGAAATAACACAAAATAATATTAAAAAAATAAAAAACTCCATATTGTATTTTCACATTATCTTTGAATGCAAAACAAGAAAACTCTTGTCTTTCAGAAACATATGACCAGTCGTATTCGCCTCCGAAAGGACCCATACCCAAATAAGGAATTTGTACAAAAAATGGTGGCTTCCCACCAGCTTCTAGTAGCAAAACTTGAAATTTTTCTTTCTCTGACAAGCGAGCAGCTATTGCAGCACCCGCTGCCCCAGCGCCAACTATAATTTTTTTTTAAAAATGGATATTTATTTTTAAATTGAAATTCATGTTACTACGTACCGTATTTCACTTACCTACAACGAAATCATAATTGTGGCTGGGATTCCAAATATTATCTCCTCCCACTAACAATAATTGCAGTGGTAGAATTAATAGCGTTACTAAACTGTACGACATTTCTTGTAGCGTTTGTCATTGGCACTTACAACTTGCCTTTAAATCTAAAACACCTTTATCGCATTACAGATAAATATAAAGTACTCGACTGATTAGTTTTCCTTATCAAAAAAGAACAATACAAATCGATTTAAAAATATTTTAATAATTATTCTGCTAGGTTTTCTGTAAAATTTGATCAATATTAAAAAATCCTTGTAAAAAGTTTAGAAAACTAGACAAACCTTAAAAATCAACAAATTTTTCTTATAAATATGTAAGAATAATATTGAATTATATCTAAAAAATATAGCGTTTATCACAGACTTTTTATCTACTCATTGAATCACCTAATTTTTATTTTTTTCCAGCCATCTGGTGCATAAATTAAGCACCTGGTGATTCCCGGATAATTCGGCAGCTTTTGCTATCCCAATTACAGCCTTTGCATCAGCTGTTTTAATGGCCTCTAAGTAGCCATGTCGTAATCGCCCACACAATTTGAATGCATTAATCTAAACAATATAAATAAAATTATTTTTTTTCATCGACACCAATGATAAAACTAATACACACCTTGTGTTGAGGACTTGTTAGACGCATGATGAATTTGTCCGCCTCAGTGTGCTACAGTTTAAATGCAATTAAATTTAATGTAAATGACTACATTTCGTCAACATACTTCGTACGAGTCCTGCACTAAAATCCCTAAGCACGACCAAATCATTTCATCAATTTTTTCTGAACTAATATTTTTATTTCCCATAAATGTTATCAACTGTCGAGCATCTTCGTAACGACGCTTCTGAATTAGTACTTTTCCAATCAAGGTAAAAGCCGATGGATTTTCCAGACGGCATTTCTGAAACTCACCAAAAAAATGCATCAAAATAAATTTATTTGATAATAAATAATGTACTCTGTGTGGTCCGGACATTGCGCAGTCTGAATAGGAAAAAGCAACATGAGCAGTTCAGACAAAAGTCCGTACCACACAGAAAACACTGTAATAACTATTACTTCAATGCAATTGGAGGCCATTTCAAAACCGGTTTCAATACTATCATTAGCTAAAAATAGCTGAAAACGAAAAAAAATTATATTTTCCAAGTTTAAAAAAAACTTTCTTCGTTACCATTGCACTCAATTCTGTTTTTGCCATAGTATTTGCGAATACGACCGGTACCCCACTCTCCTTGTGACTATCTGCCAAAGTTTCTCTGATTTCTCTAATTAATTTTGATGTATCCACTTTCTTTTCTTTGAAATACTTTGTGATCTCGATTTGAAATTGTACATTATCATGAAGTCTATTTCAAAATTAGTAACACACGAATTAAACTGCGTGAATGTAAAGTAACTTATATTATTTTACCTTTGAATGTTCGCTATTGGGAAGTCTTGCTGTATATTAAATCCAAGAGATGACTGAGAATTAACGTGATATCCTTTCCATTTCGGTTGATGTGGTAAAGCTCGTGGTCTGTTTTGCTTTTCTTGTATAGCAGCTTGCAGATGACCACTCGCAGTTTCCAAAATATGCAATCGTTCGAACAAAGTGTTGTAATCAGCGGCATTGTCGCAGAATAATTTCACACACGTCGTCGCAGCCCGAATGTAATCCTGAATTCAAAAGTAGATATTCTGCAGTCGGTACTAACTAATCAAACCCAATGTTTCATACCTTACAAAACGTTTGAACTTGATGTAAAGTGTTATAATATTTCAGCCGATCTAAATATTTGCACACAAACACAATACAGTGTTTCCAACACAAAAGTGTAGGATCAATTTTAAGTAATTCTTTTTCCAATTGAGACAGCAGCTTGAGATGAAGGCACGGCATAAATAAAGACTTAAACAGCTCGGAATCATATTCTTTTTCTTGAATAAATTTTAAAGCCAAGTCAATTTTTTGATGCCTTATTAGAAACGAGATGAGCGAAGAATTTGATCCGTATGTTTGCAAGTAGAAGAGACATTCGTCCAAAATGCTTTCATTCATATTTGCTCCGATTCGTTTTGGCGACAAAAAGGCCTAAAAATGTGACTATTTAATAAAAACATAAAAAAAACAATCAAAAACATGTTCTATACCTGTCCTCCATGCTTCCGTATTGCTTTTAGAGATGTCAAGCAATTTTTTATTGTTATCATCTAAAAAAATTTATTATTTAATAACACGAGCAATTATGAAATATATTTTTTACTCGCCTCATCATCCTTTTTATACAAATTCAATTCGAGTTGCTTGATGACGTCAGTTATCACATCGTTACAAGTGGCTGAAAGGTGTCTTTTATCAGATTTTTTCTGAAATAGAAACACAATTATTATTTTAAAGAAAATAAACCCAAAAAAAAATTTAAAAAAATACACACCTCTAAACAAAGCGCAAACTTTTCCCTAGCATTAGTGAAATCGCACGCTTCGAGTAAAGCTAACCCCCATCTAGCCCACACACGAAAAGCATCCAATCCATTCTTAGTTGTGACCTCCAAAGCTAAACTCCACCTTTCTTCAATCACTAACTGGTTTCTCAATTTCCTACATTTAATTTAATTTAATTTAAATTATTCATCTTTGCGATACAAAAAAAACAAACGTTTATACTTACAGGATCTCTTCATGACCACTTATGCCACGACTAGGCACCAAATGGTAACAATTTGACGTAATAAGTAATTTTACTAAATTTAAATTATGCAAACACAAATCGCATTTCCCCATTCCAGCATGATTAGATAAATTTGCGAACTTCACCTTGGCGCTCATTATTAAACTTTCAATAACACTAATAACAAAAAGCATTATAAACAAATATAATAAAATAATAATAAATCTTTTCTACCTAACAATCACATTATGATTCACTTCTAAGTTTGGCAAATCAGAATCTTGACTAGGCTGTAAAACAATAAACAATACTTCGCACAAATCCAAAACAGTAGCAGCAGCTTCTTCTTCTCTCAAAAAACAATCCAAAAGTGAAATGCAAAGAGACACGTTGGGAGTCTGCAAAAAAAAAAAAAATCAGTCGCCATCATGGATTTTATGAAAATACTCAAATATGTACCTGTTCAAAATTAAACTCATCTCTCACAGTCGCATTGTGATCCTCGTTTAACTTGAGTAACCACTGGTAAGGTTCATCCGTCCTAGAACTTTCTGCGGACGAAGCGGACGACCCATCTTGTTCTCTAATGCTGCCGTACTTCGACTTCCTCTCTCCCGACATGCCAAAACCGGAAGAAGGCGAATGACTATGTAAAAGAATTTTTATAAAAACCCGCTGTCATTGTGCATTAGTCAACTGTACCTTGGTACAATGTCAAACTCATTGCAAGTATCACAAACTCGTACTTTGACATCCTCGTAGCCTTGAACGAGGTTACGATGGCGTGAACAATTTGCACAAACTACTCGCCCACATCTCCGACAGTGATGACGTCGGTTAAACTAAATGATTAGTATTTTAAAAAATAAATTTAATAATTTTGTAGGTTTCATGTACCATATTGAAAGTTTCTTCTCGGCACACTTGGCAGTGGGTGTGCTGGTCATCGGGTACCCAATCCCCTTTCTTTGGCGGAAAGAGTGGAATGTTGAAAGACTCGCTGTTCCTTCCGCGTGATTTTGTTAATTGCTCAAATGTTGACGCGGCTGCAAAGTATATTTTGCACAATTGAATTAAATATACCGTAAACTAACTAAAGAATATTCACGAGATAGCTTAGGCTGAATAATCTGGACTTCCAAGGACTTCTTAGCGTAAGTTTTTAACAAACATTTTATCGATTCCGCACTGGCGGGAAGATTAGGATTCAACGCCAAGATATCGGTTTTAATTACTTCCAATGATTTTCCTAATAGTTCAATCTGGAAGTACAATTTCACAATTAATCGCCAGTATAACTAAATAAAAATATTAATTGCTGTACTTTTGTATTCATTATCAATTGCTCCACTACAAGAGCTGGACTAGATAGTATCTCGGCAAAATATTTGGAGTCTGATTGCGGTAAGCAATACATAATCTGTATCAACATTTCATAGAAAATAAATATTACAAAAATAAAATCAAACAATTTGATTAACCTTGATTCCCATATGCCTCAAATGTAATTCTTCCTTTTTTGCTTCAGTCAAGTAGTCAGCTAAATCATTTACCAAATATTCGATAACAAAAACTTGACTTTTAAGATTTTCTAATGAACTTAATGCTTCTTCGCACATCTCAACCGCTGAAGAGCGATCAGTCATTTTCTCTAAAACCTAGATTACAAAAATATAAAGTTTACTCTCAGTTGTGCAAACCTTGTACAAATATTAACTATTATTGCTTGGACAAGATCTGGCTCCTCTTTATCCAAATACAGAATCAAATTAAGATGTTGGACTCTCTAAAATTACAAATCAATATTAAAACTCAATCAAAAAAACTAAAACTATTCATTGAAACCTTTTTCAGCTCATCTGTAAGCGAATGAAGTCGAGCCCATTCGATGGCTAGTGAATAATGCTGATGTACTGTTAACGTGTTAAGTATTTCTTCAGGATTATTCAAGCTTTTATCTTCAATATCTTGCCAACAAAAATCAACTGAAGACAACACTTTTATGACCTAAATCAATCAAAATTGTTTGTGCACACTAATAAAACACTAATAAAACGTAAAACATACTTGGCCATAAGTAGACATTCGTTCGTACAAAAGAATTAATTTTTCTCTCAATTCGCCCTTTATATCTCGATCGGTGGCAACATGAAGTATGTAATTAATACAGTTGTTGTAGTCCCAATTTCTGTACATGGCCAAAACGATATAAGCTTTCAGATAACAGTTCTTTATATTATGGGATAAATTTGCATCTATTTGATGAAATAAAAGCATTTAGCATTATTCAATTCTCACATTCTTGCATCAGCAAACCTTTGTTTTCGTTTAGCAAATAGCATAAGATGAAATCTCTCAACGGAGTAATACATTTCTTCATTTCTAATCGCACTGAAGACGAAACGTCGATAAAATTCAAAAGATTTCCCAAATTATCATTTGTAATTAATTTGTTTTCCATCTCGATCCAAAAATTCACTTGATGAACAGCAGGAACAAGAATCTCCGTAGGTGAAATGCCTTGAAATTCATCCAACAAACGGTTCAGAAATACCATTCGCTCATCATTGTTCATTTCTCCACCCAAAACATCAATAAGATAATCAACGAGCCAGCATTTCTCTCTTAAATAATCACGGATGTGTTTGGGAATTTCATTTACACCCACGATAATTTTTTCTGGCAGCGGTTCGACCGCAAACGATTCGAACCCTTTTGTTGGATACGAAAGAACGACAGCAGGAACGTAATTAGTCGGTCTAGTTACTATTTTAAATTCTAAACACAGAGAATTATATAAAAACAATTATTTTGAATTAGAATAATAAAATAAGTTAATACCTGAGTTTCGACTCTGATCAAGAGCACAATGCATCTTAATCAAAGCGAGCAAACTTTGATTGTCACTGCAAGCGATCAAGAAAACAGTCAGGTATTCGGGAACACAAATCTAAAAATCGAGATATTTAATAGGCGGATAATTTAGGGAAACCAGACCACAGAACTCACTTCTTTTTCGCTGGTTTTAAAAACTACGTGAGCCTTCAAATATTCCGCAGCTGCACAACTGAGATCACTGTTTAAATTCTCAGCAGATATTATCTGGATGAAATTAAAATAAAAAATTACACTATATTAAAATAACTAAAAATTGAGCCAACCATTAGTTTAGGTGACGTCATAAAGAATCGACTGATAACGAATGGGACTTTCGGATGAGGAAAATTAAACGAATCCACGAGTCCCAACTTTCGCAACTCCAAAACTCTCTCGGGAAGTTTTAAATCGGTAGTGTATCCAAGAAGGCAATGAAGTTCAAACAAACTACAAAAAACAAAATTCTCAACTCTCATTTCCATCTCTTAGGTAAATCCCTGTTGATTACCTAATGGCACCAAACTGACCAACATAATACGCCACTTGACAGCTTTCATTTAGTAATCTGCTCCTCCCAAAATGGACATATTCCTCGTTGCAAGTCTACAATTCATCAATAACGTTAAAATCAATACGATTTTTTTTCTCTAATTTTTCAATACGATACCCGGAACATTGTGGCGTGAAAAGATAATAAATTAGAAACGTTAATTAGAAAAGCACAACATTCGTCGTGTGTTTTCAATAAGGCTAAATCGACTGCTGACAGTTTGTTAGTATCATCCAACAATGCTTGAATTTTTGCCTCATGTTGTTGCAACTGATTAAATGTGACTATTCCATCGTCGATGTCACAGTTTTCTGTAATAAAACAAAATTATTTCATATTTGCATTCATTTAATAGCTAAGATAAATACCTTTAATAAAATATATGATATTAACCAATAAGTCATTCACAACACCGTTTGGATTCTGTTGACATTTCTCGTGCAATTCACGATTCAATATAATCTGTCCGTATTTATTTGGCCCAACTTTTCCATATTCTATAGGTTTGTAACCGACAGCAGAAATTGTGCCAACACAAGCCTGAGTGATAATGTGTTTAAAATCTAGCCCAAATTGCATCGTAAACTTCTCAATCCATTCAATGTTCGCATCTTTTTCTTTCACCATGTCAATCAATGTAGATGTCAATCCCTGATCAAGAACATTTAAAAAGTCACAATGACTTGTAAAATCTAAATAAATAAATAAATAAATAAATAAATAAATAAAGATTCAATTCACCATTCACCTTTTTGCTCTGGATTTTGATGAGCCTTTAAAGTGGCTAATTGTCGCATGTACACATAAATTGTTTTTAAATAATTTGGATATTGACACTCGATCGATGTGACGTCAGAAGCTAGTCTTTGTTTTAGTTGAATCGTCCCGTCCCGGACAAGTTTTGTAAACGCATTATGTAAATCCGTTACCACTTGATTATCGAATTTCTTTGTGTCTGAATTTTGGTTGGCATACTTTTCTTTCAAATCGTAAAACAATGTTAAATTTTCTAACAAAGTGTTCCAGTTGTCAGTTTCACTAGAATAATTCTCCGCTTTCAAAGAGATACTTCCTTGAGCTAACAAACTGCAAAGGTTTGTCTGTTTAGGAAACACATCTTGCATGAACAGATTATGGGAATTTTGTTTGGACGACACTTCCGATATTAAACTTATCATTCTACTGGCAAAATTATACAATCCTGCCGACCTTGACTGAAACTGGCCTTTCTCGTCGATCGAATTAAGCCTTTTGATGGCAGCGTGTAAAAGAGAAGCGCTCGAATCCAAACTTTGACTGGACGTAAAAGCCAAATCGCATAAAACGAGTGCTTTTAGGTCTCTGCATTCTGCAAGCTCCAGGCTAAACGGATTGAATGAAATCTTCATGCATTCTTCAATTTTTGAAGTGCTCGGCAGTACGCAACAACTCAGAAAACCGTCGACGGTTGTAATGTCAGTCGTTGCAGTCATTCCAGCTGCGGCCGTGGACGCAATGTGGCACAAACTCTCCGATAACGACGAAGGAACACAAGGAGTTGCTGGAATTAATGGTGCGGCTCTAATTTTGGTAGATTCGTATTGTTTTACAAGTTGGACATATTTCTGAGCAAAACTAATTTCCGCCGCACTGTCGGTTTCTTCCATTGCAAATACCTGGAAAGTACAGGTAAGTTTAGTAATTCCGGTAATTTTATTTTTAAAACTTACTTTAATAACTTGGTTAGCCTTAATGGGATCCATTTGCTGCATACACATATTAAGTAAAGACTCTTTGGAAGAAAGCATCTTGTTGACCGTTTCGTGGCAACAAAGCGTGTTGGAACAGCCATGAAATTGTGTTGAATTTAAATGCGCACGATTTCGTTTACGAGATTTACTAACAGCTGAAAACATCGATGGGTCTTAAAAAAACAATCAAATTACAAAATAATAATAATAATAATGTATCTAAATTATTTTTCCTCTTTTTCTTACAGGATTCCATACTCTTGGGCGAACTATTTCTCCGAACTGCAACAAAGAAAAACAACATTAATCAAAATCTGCCAAACAAATTTTAAAAACTATTTAAGGTAACCATTATCATTTATTTGTGAAAGTTTTCCTTCTTCAATTTTTAAATAAACTGGACACGGAGTAATTCGAACACGATTGCTTTTTTCGCTTTCGTTCTCGGAGATGATTTCAAATCTCCAAATTGCTTCGGATACATATTTCTTCAGTTCGGCAATGCGTTGCGTAAACTTCTTTTCCCTTATGTCGTTATGTTTACCATCATCGTTCCAAAAAACCAAATTGGAAACAGCATTTCTTTTTTCAAATTTTAAGCAAATGTCTAATAAATTGTCCTTAATAAATAAAAGTAATGATCGAATAACCGTATCATTGCACAAGAATCCCTGGCGCTTGTAATTGTAACTAGTGCTGCTGTTCCCGCTGCAATTGCTAAGAACACTCATGCCGTCGGACAAACACTGTCCAATTTTCTTAGCATTCGTGTCGTCACCGCTTTCGTCGTTGATTTTAATCACATCGCAATCGTCTTCGGAGTGCGCAACATCCCGATTATCGACTTCGCATTCCGAACTCTGTCCAGAGTCGGTGTTTATATCAGCTCTTACATCTTCCTGAGTCGCAAAAATCAGAGTGAATAAATTTTCTAGAATCTCTAGCCGATGAACTAATGGGTATAGGGATGGCAATAGTTGTTCAACTTCTTCCAAATTATTAATAACTTTCTCTCTGTACATCAATGTCCATTTTTCATCGTCGGGCGTTACGGATTCAGTCAGCCGATTTTTCCGAACTTTCTTATTGCGACACCATCCTTCAAATTCAGCTGAAAACTGAACAGCTTCCATCGCTGCTGACATAATGCAATAACTTTGCAAAATTTTACAGTCCACACTTTTCTGTACTTTATCTTCCCAATCATCATTAACCGTTTCGAAGGCAAATCTGACGGACTTCTCTTTAGTTATATCTTTTAAAAAGTTGAAAAAAAAGTTAGTGGAAAGATTGTAAAATGATAGTTAGTAAAAGGCTTTTACTTTTTGGTGACATAAATGTGTGCAAAATGTCTTCAACTGCGTTAATGTTTAGTTTTGATAATTGTAAATATTGTTTCAGAACGTAGACCACTGAATGAGACTTTAAACTCACACATAACTGCGAAAAACTAGTCTCTTCGCTCGTTGCCACTTCGGAATTTTTCCTACAATTAAAAAAAAAACAACATGAAAAAACTGTAAAAATCGAAAAAAGTCGGAGAAAATCGAAAAAAGTCGGAGAAAATCGAAAAAAGTCGGAAACAAAACGAAAAACAAATTGAACCAACGATCATTCGATTTTTCGATTAAAATTAGGCGAAACGGAAAGTCACCAGCCCTCTTAATATCAAATTTTTAATATTTTCTATTATTATACATACCCCCGCTGTTCGAGACACCATTCTGCGAAATTGACATTACGAACTAACTTATCGCATGCTTGTACATAAGTTGGTTCAAAATTTTTCTTGTCCTACAAATATTTATGAATTACTAAGTGAACAAGTCTGATAACGTCATCGTTTACCAATGAATCGGGCCACAGACAATCTAACACTTTCTTGGCATCTTTGTTTGCCTGAATGGCATCCCAAGACAGTAAAACCAGCAACGGTCTCAAACAATTTGTCAATCTATGATTAAGGTAGCTATGAACATCGGCGTATTTATTTGATTTCACTAAAATCAATAAATTGTTCTGTTCGAGAAAAAAACAAATAATTAAATCACTGAAGTCATTAACAAATCACTATTGATATTACCAGAATAATTTCCAAAAAGTGCTCCTTTCTCCTCATTGACCTTAGAAATAATTCTTTTGTGTTAATTGAGCCATCGGATAAAAATATTGTGTGAAAAAAGTTCTCGGCAGAATCGATGTCCTTTTCACTTTCATCTCTGCCTAATAAACGATCTTCAACTTCACAAAAAGCATCCGCACTCTCTGAATTCCCAAGTAAAGCTTCGTATACATTTTTTTTGCTTATAATGTTGTGATCGGAAAACGATAACAAGTCGCAAATTATATCTTCAGGCAGTTTAGGAATTATTTTCGATTCTGATAAAACGAAGACAAAAATCCGAAGTTCCGACAGAATTTGTTCTCCTAGAGCAAGGGAGTCTTCGTCGACTCCGCTTGTTGACACGATTGTTTTGATCGACTGACATTTGTTTCTTATCCAATTAAAAGTTAAATCTTCACTCAAGGTATGAAAGTTGCTTTCATGTAGCAATGATTTTAGTGTATAAAATGCTAAAAAAGGCTCCTTGTTTTTCAAATCGATTAAAAAGTTCTCTATATTTGTAGAAAGTAGAAAATCTTCACAGTAATCAGAGTCATTTGAATGTTGGGCCTCAAAAACTGAAGCCAAATCCTCGTACGGAATTTCCTTACAAATCTTACTGGCTTTGTAAATGTAAAATTTAAATTCGGATGCCTTTTTCAGATATGCCACCTCCAACTGTTAGAGCAAAATTTTAAATCAAATCCAACTGCACAACAAATTACGAAACAAAAATAATTTACGGTTTCAATCTTCAATTCCTCGATTAGTTGCAAAGCAAGCCACGACAAGTGGTATTTGGAAGGCAAGCTCAAGGATCCAACACTAGAAACGATAATAATTATAACAACATTAAACCAAATCATTTAACAACTTACCAATATTGCTCCGGCTTGTCACAGACATTTAACAACACTCGAGTTATCCAGTCTCGAGCGTCATTTTCATCCGCAGAATGCTTCCAGTAGACCAAAATTAAACTTTTAGCTAATTCCCATTGTCCAAGAGTTAACTGGTTAAGAATTTCCTTCTTGATTAATTGGTCATCCATGTGTAAATAATTATTTTGCAACTAATGTAGCTCTAAATTAAAACCACAACGATAACAAGCCCCATATTTGAATCACATGCTCGGTTGAGATAAAAGCTGATACCGGTATCATGCCTTAAGAAAATGTAAAAATAGTTAAAAATTAAAGTTGACTAAATGATTTTAAAACATAAATGATTACTAATTTACATTTTATAAAATCGATAAGTCAATAGCAATTAAAAACTTAACTTTCTTTTCAATTGTCAGGGGGTTAATCAGAAAAGGAGGATGATACATCGATGAGTCAGAAATATGACGAAATAAGTCCCCATGGCAATAAACATCAAATGGCTGGCGAAGAAGGGTTGGATGCGAATGTTCTTCGTGATAAAAAGATGAAAGGGTCGTCAAGCTCCGAAATTGGGGGCGCTGGGGAAGAAGTTAAACTAGTAGAAATTACTATAACAGTAACAGAAGCAAAAATTATGGTGATTTATATTGTTTGAAAAAATTAAACTGCACTAATCGAATGCATACAATAATGTTGCAGAAAGGACCAAGAAACGAACCTTTTATAAGTTTTCTTACAGTTGAGATGGGAGATAACGTTTTGGCCATATCGGATCATTGTGATCTAAAAGAAGATAACACTTTTCCTTTTCTCTTAACATTTAAATTACAGGCCCATGTCGGGGATTATTATAAAATCGATGAATTTATTTGCAAGCCTTTAATTTGTGAGAAAGTAACAAAGTTTGGGTAAAATTAGCGAATTTAATTTCTTTAAAAAAATTCAGTGACAGTTACAGAAAGTGCTGGACTTTCCAAAAAAGTTAAAGACACAATTTCACTCTGTCTTTGCTCCGTCGACATGTTGCCAATTCTTTTAAGTATTAAAACAAAACACAAAAATAAGATTTAAGTTTTAAATATATTTTTAATTTTAGGTAATGAAATGACACAAACTCGAAAATATATTATGCAATTCTTTGAACCGCCCAAAAAAGAACCACCGATTGAAGTATGGCCTCGTAAAATTAAACTGAAACGTTCAACAATTCATTAAAATCTTGATGCAGCCCGAGGTCGAGCTAAATGTAACTTTTAGTAATGGTTTATTGGGTCTGGAGCTTCTTAGACAGTGTAACATAATTCAATTAACCTTGGAATCGTGTTATTCTTTACCTGGTGAATTAATTGCTGAGAGTAAACCGGAGGAATTATTTGTTGTTGGATGTTCTTTGCCTTTATTACACGAGGTTTAATGTTTAATGTCTCACTTGACTATCATTACTAATGGTTGTTTGTTGTAGCTCGAGGAACCCATTATTTTTCGAAATGGCACTATAGTTGATGGTCCAAATGTCGCCAAAGAAAAGAAATGGTATACAGCTAATCTCACAGCTACAGGGAAAGCGCTGCATATTGCTGATAGGTAACTGAAGTACCAAAATTAAAATATTGCAAATCAATTTCGAAATTTTGTAAAATAGTTTCATTCAATTGGCAAATTTTGACGATGACGTTGGGGATTTCCAAGATGAAACGGTTAATAATTAATCATGTAAGAACTTTTCTATGTATATTTTCTAATGTAATAGGAGCGTGAGTTTCGGCAAACCACAGAACGTTCAGATAAGCCGATAATTGCGTGGAATTCTGAATTCCGATCTTTGATTTCTCCTTTGGCAAATTACAAGTAATTTATTTATAACGTTGCACCAAATCAACGAATTTATTATTATTATTTTTTACTATTAGGCTCATTCAGAGGATTCGAGAGTACAAATATCTACCTCTAGAATTTACTCGTGTAACTGCGGGTATAAAGAAGAAGGAAATGTCTTACCACGCTGTTGCATATGTTAATTTAACACCGATTTTATTCCCAGGAAGTAAAGTCGTTTGTTTAAAGTAATTGATGAGATTAAATAAGCATTTGTTTGTTTTAAGTTACTGAAATTCACGGTGCTTATCAACTGCAACCGTTGTCCGAAGTCGATATGAAAGCGAGGGTTGAGTATTGCGTTTTCGGCGACTAATAACTCATTAATTTTTTTAAATTTTATTAGACCAACAAAAGTTCTCTGTTTATTCGAGGGACACCAACTCGACAAGGATCCCTGTTTTTAATGTCAATTTTGCAGAGAAAAAGCCTTGGTAGAGACGAAGTTGGCGACAAACAAAAGGAAAATTTGGAAACAGTAGAAAGTCCGATGTTACTTGACGGAACTTATTCCGAAGAAGCGTCATCATTTGAAGAAAGTAAAACGTATTTAACCTTAAAAATATGTCTGCTTCATCCGTTGGTGCAACAACGTCTACCTGAAGAAATACGCCAAACGTGAGTATGGTTAGAAGAATTAATAACTATTTCAAATTAACTTATTTTATTAATTTTTTTTTATTTAAAGCGTTTTGGAGTTAATACCAAATAGGAATTTGATATTTCCAAAAGTCGACTCTGCTCAGAAAGCAGTAGAGGATTTTGGAACACAAGTATGCAACACTGCAGCGCTATTGTTAGAAGATTATAAAAGCTTGTTGGTAAAGGACGCTGCTGGGTCTCAAACCAAAGATCGTTTAACCACACAAGATTACAGGTAAACTTTATTTATTAATTTATTTTACTTTATTTCATTTTTTTGAAATTCATTATATCATTGTGTCATTTTTGACAAATTAGAAAAACAAAATTTATGCACGAATTAAAAAAAACTGGTAAATATTTCGCTTGTAAAGAACAATTAAAATATCACGTAGTGAAGATAGTTCGTGATAAATTCTTGCAACGGTCAAGTTTTGATTCAACGCAAGATTTTGAAGTAATAGAATGAAATAAAGGTTGACTTAAAAGATTAAAGTGGTGATTTGAATAGGAATTTTTAACCACATTATACGTGTACATCATTGAAGAAATGCATAGAAGTTTAAATAAATATTTCGGCACTGCTGATCCAATGGCTGTACCGGACCCCGTTAGTAGTTCGGAAGAGTTAAGATCTTTTGCGGCGGATGCATTTGCAGTTGGGAGATTTGATTTAGCCGAAAAATATAACCAACTAGTACGATTATTTCGTATTTATTTCACGTGACAATTATTTTTTCTTTTTATTTCAGAGAATACAAAGATTCAACGCAGACCCAGCTTGTTGGGTCGATTACGGAATTTACTGTTTAGGTGTTGGAAACTACGATAAAGTTTGTTATACATTAAAATTAAACTTGATTCGTTTAATTTTAAAGCTCGAATCACTTTTACTAGGCTGCAGAATGTTTTCGTCAGTCGTTGAGTTTAGATAATGAGTATTTTCGAGGGTACATTCGATATTTAATTAGCAAATCGTATTTAAAATAACCAAATATATGTCTTTACAGATTGCTGCTTTATGGAGTGGTCTGCGACATTAGCGGCCGAACGGGCCAGACTGAGACCTTTCTTTTACACGCAGTTAATTCAAACCCCACTAAGGCATTAGCACATACCATTGTGGGTTTATATTACCACGGAATTGGCAACAGTATCGGAGCAGACGCTTACTACAAGCAAGCGAACGAGTTGATTCGGGGCAATGAACGGACCCGCAGTACTGCTTCTGACTCAACTACAACTTTTTCAGCTGGTGCCATACACTATCTTTGATCGAGTTCAATTATAAAATATTAACAATCTTTTTATACAGACGATGGTGAGGAGTCGAGTATTTTTTTGGCAAGTTTACCATTCCTCATTAATTGCAATGTCGCACTGGTAAATGTAACAAATAGTTTTCAAAGTTTAACGAGTTAGAAAGATGTACACAATTTTGACAGTACGCGCTACGAGCTTTAGCTCAGGATTTAACTTCGTGTCAATGCGTGCCGAAAGGGAATTACCATCTTTTTTTGGCGAAGCTGAGGTATCAAATAGGGGACTATGCTGCGGCTGAACTTGCTGTTCGGGATGCGCTAGATCAAGACACTACGGTAATTAATTATTTCTATTTAGGTTTACGAAATATGGAATTATCGTAGTATTGTTAGGTTGCTGATGTTTGGTCACTTTCCGGACACGTTTTTTACGCACTGGGAAACAAAAGTAAAGCAAAACAGAATTTTATGCGTTCTTTGGCAATTCAGAAACCGCCAATGGATTTACACATAGTTTATTACAAGTTAGGATTGCTAGCTATGGATGCTAAAGAGGTCAGTTGTTTAAAATTAATTTAGAAGTTGTTAAGTTTTTATTTATTTTTAGTATGATAAAGCAAAGAAATACTTTCTGCTGACATGTAAACACTCGCCTTCGAGTTTGAGTTGGATTGGAGTTGGAAGAGCGTGTTATTTTGTAAGTATTTGATGTTTTTGTTGCGAGTATCTATAGCGATTGGAATTCGAATGGGAGCTTTTCAGGAGGAAGAATACATAGAAGCTGAAGAGGCATTTTCCGAAGCGAACATTTTGGATAACACAAATGCCGAAATTTGGGGCTACTTGACTTTAGTAGCTTTGAAAACCGGTCGACAAGATGAAGTCGAACAAGCTTACAGATTTTGTTGCAAGGTAAAAAAAAAATTATAAATTTATTTTCAAACAAAACGCTTTTAACTTCTTTTTCAGTGTGATTTGAAGGACAAAAAGCTTTTTGAAGAAATCCGCACTTTGGCCGATGAAGTGGGCATCAGTTTAACACCAGTCTGACCAATAATTACAATTTTGAATGTCATTACTAAATAAAAATTTTAAAAATCTCTTGTTAACTACCAAACTTATTTAATTTGACTAATACATAGATAGAAATACGTTACAAATATATTTATAACAATAAATAATCTTTGGCACAATGTGAAACACAAATTACCTGCGTGAAAAACGTATAAATTGTACAATTGTAAGCATAAATGGGATATAAATTATCATTATCATATAAATAATTCATTTAAAGTCGTAGCAAAAATCGAAATTGGGGGGATCCTTCGGAATGGAAGGAGGTTCCTCGGGTATTTTCACACCTTCGGTATCCAAAAGCCTCAATTTGATATCCATGCTGAGAAGCGTTTCCAAATCACTTTTGGCCTCTTTGCTCGACATTTGATTCCCCAGCAACGCATTAATCCCGTCTGTCCAATAATCATAGACTCTCTCATTGGGGGCCACGAAATTCAACGCATCCATCTCCGAATCCAACAACAAGGAAAACGCGAGGGACCACGTTGACTTTTTCCCTTTGACGTCCTTCATGTGAGGACACTCCTTGCCGGTGACCAACGCTTTGATGTCGACCACGGGTAATTTGTTATTCGACAGTTCCTCGAGCGTTGGGGTGGTGTTTTCCTCGCAATCTCCGTAATGCAACGTCTTATGATTAGGCGAAAGCCTGCAATACCAAAACTTGTCTTTAATTCGTTGTCCCTTGTTGGTGTATTTTGTGAACATGGTCCCGTCGACGAGATAACCAAGTCTCTGTTGTTGAATCAGTTCCATAATTTCGGGAGTAATCTGACAACGAAGTTCAACGATCGGTCTAGCTTGAGATTCCCATTCTTCGCGGCTCGTGCGTTCCTGCTGCCATAAATTGGTTATTTCACTGTATGTCAATGTATTCAGTTTATCTGAAAAAAAAATTCAGGTTTTTTTCCTTCAAATATTAAAAAGATTCAATTACCGTAAATGCTCTCATTGAACGTGGGATGCAAATGCAGTATCTTATATAATGCGGGCCTAAATTGGCCAAAATGACTGAATTCAACATCTAAATTGGCCAAAATGACTGAATTCAACATCTAAATTGGCCAAAACGACTGAATTCAACATCTAAATTGACCAAAACAGCTAAATTCAACATCTAAATTGACCAAAACAGCTAAATTCAACATCTAAATTGACCAAAACAACTAAATTCGACATCTAAATTGACCAAAATTTTTTGGGTGTTTTAAATTAATTTTTGCCATTTTTGACCAATTTGCTACATTTTTTGAAAAAGTTTAGTCAATTTTAGCCATTTTAAATATATATGTTTTGCAGAATAAGTGGCTAAAATAGATCAAACTATCAAAAAATAGCTAAAAGTGATCAAAAACACCCCCAAAAAAATTATGTTCATGTAATGCAAGCCGAACCCGCCATCCACGGGTAAACTGTGAGTCGGGTCGGGTCGGATCGGATCGATCCAGACAGGCGTGCGGGTCGGATCAGATCTTCAGGTTTCAACCCGCGTCCTGTTCAGATCGGGTGCGGAATGGGTTAAACCCGACCCGATCCGACCCGAATGCAAGCTGACACATAAATGACTAGAATAAATGTCTAGATTGATCAAGTAACACTAAAATAAATGTTTAAATTTATCAAACAGATTGAATTCAATTCAGGTTCTGTCAATAGAGCGCGGGTGTTCTATTAGAGCATTTACAGTATTTTATTTTATTTTGAACTCACTCCTGAACTTGTCCAAAGTCGTGGCGCTATTCGAAAGCGCCCTGGAAATCTGCTCTTTGACAACACTAAATACTTTACGCAAATCTTCCTTAGTTGCTCGCATTTCCTTCCACGTTTTATTGAGCAACATGACACAAATACAGAAAAACTCTTCGAACGCATGATCGTGAGTAAAAAACATGGGGTAGAAAGTTTGGCCTTGTTCGCTCGGTGCTTCGCCGATTTTCAAAATCTCGCACAGCAATTTAGTGAGCCCGATGCTCGTCTCTCCGAACGGACATTCGTGATCGTCGGAGCGACAGGAATTCTCCAAAACCACTTTGGTGTACGCATCGGCGTGGTAGCGCGCAAAATAAATCATATTGTCCAAAGCCAGCATCCCTGGTGGCGATTCGGTGAAATCTTCCGCAGGATTGGCGTGGTTCTGAAATCCCAACTTCTTGTAATCTTTTGCGTAGCCAGGACGACGAGACGTCACGTCACGAGCATCGTCATTATCGAAAGCAATCTTCCTCAACTCTAAAATCTTCTCCCTGTCGTCGGAATCCTGCGTATCCATCTTGGTCATTTTTCGATCTTCGAGCAAATTTAAAAGCAGCGACTGCAACACGTACAACTGATGCGCCATTTCCGCGCCGATGGTGCGCGGTCCTTGAATGATGCTGTTCAAAATCACGTTTCTGATCTGCCTGGACGACAAAGTGCCCGCCATGGCTTTCCGTTTGCTCTCGTCCGCTTTCAGGAACAGCGCATTGATCAACGCGATGGCGTTTTGTTGTATTTCCCCATCGCTCGACTGCAAGTGCATAATTAAGTTCGGCAAAGTCACTTCCTGATCAACCAACGTGTATTTTTTGCTGCTGTTCAACACGAGACTTTCCAAAATGGACAGAGATGCTTTGACTGTGCGCGGAGTGAGACTGGCGGCCGGGTTGTTGACGTAACTGGCCACTTTGTTGATGAATTTTGGTTCTAAATTATCCCACGAGACGTTCCCGTGATCCATAATTTCAACGAAGGCTGACAGTGTGTAGGATAAACTCTCGCCCAAATAAACGCCATCTTCAATGAGTGAAATAAGCAGCGTGGATCCTTGTTGGTTGACAAACTCCAGGCAGAAAGTGTTATCCGTCGCTAATTTGGCTAATTGAATTAAAGCTTCTTTTTTCTCATCCGTCGTGCTGCTCGTTGAGTTTAATTTCTCCAAAATCTCTCCCGCGATTTTCGTGGGCGATGGCGTGAGTCGGAGTATACTACCGTTTTTGATTTCGTTTCGGTTTTTCTCGGTGATATAATTCTGACCGGTGTCGGAGAACTGTAGCGAGTACTGCTCGGGTTCGGAGAGAGTCCACACATTACACAGATCTTGAATAATGGCAGCTAGTGGTCGTTTCTGATCAAATTCAATCAACTGAGCGTTTCCGTCGCTTAACTTTACCGCGATTTTCACAATGTTGCTTTCTTTAGACACGGGCATCGTTCGGAGTTGTTTCTTTTTTCTTTTTACCTTAATGTATCAGCCCGAGAAAATTGTCACCGCAACTGGGTTATACGCTGAGACCTGAGAGTTCCTGTAATTGAGTCGCCATGTAGGAAGTAACTCTGGTGGCAGAAACTTCAACCTTGACGGAATTAGTGCCGCCATGCTATTGAGAATAATTTATCCGAATCGCATTTTTATTACACGCATTAAAATAAACTACACTCATGGTTCAAATAAGAAGTTACTGAAAATGACACTGAATAATATTCCTGTTCAAAATACAATAATAAACTTTTTTTTTTAATGTACATATATGTATATTCTTTTGTTTTATATTAGAATAAATCCCTGTGCACATCTACTAAATTTCTTAAATTTCACGTTTCATTATTTCTCCCACGAATAGTTTCAGATCGGTTTATATAAAAGAGTTGTAACATATTTTTTACGATAGCGGTGAGTGGCACTCAAAACCATAACTCCATCCTGAAAACATTTAATAGCAATAATTTGTAAAATTGTGCATAAATAGTCAAATTATTTATTACCTTAATGGATAAGGCGTACAAATGATTTAACATAACATGATTCGGTTCTGGCAAAAGTGTTGGTTCGCACTAGAAAACCAAAATATAAATAAATAAATTATATAAATAAATAAAAATTCAAGCTGGTTCCAAACTTACGGAAACAGGTACATCTTTATTTAGAATAACTTGTAATAAGTGTGGAGGAAGGATTGGCGGTCCAGTATTTTTTTCGGATGGCTTTCGTTCAGGTACTTCTTGATTATAGTCACCGGGCGGTGAGCCGGATACTGGTTCTATCTTTTTGCTCCTTTTACTTTCAACTGGAGTAGAATTAAACATTAAATATTACTCACAATTGCATAAAATCAAATTACCGTTTATACTATCCATTGCAAGAGCATCAAAAACTTCAAAATCGGCTCTTTTCACATTGACAATATTATTCTTCGTTCCCAAATCGTTCTCTGTCGTGCGCTAAAAGATAAATTCTAACTATATAACTCAAACTCATGGTCGTAAAACAACATACGACAGCTGGGTCGTGCATCCATTGGCCATCAACTTGAAATTTATATTGATGCTCACCTTCAGGCAAGTCTAATATTGTGACAAAATCGCCATGACTATTTTAAATCAAAACAAAAAACGAATAAATTATCAGATTTTTCGTCTCGCAGCTATCAAACTCGATCGGACCTTTTCACCATAGGAATGGATTTCCAATTGCTAAAACTTCCACTGATGTAAACTTGTTTACCACCTCCATCCCACTTGAAAACAGTAGGTAAAGCTTTTGGATCGAAGACTGTTCCTGGAGCTATAGGTGTTCCTCTAGTTGCTGCTATAGAACCATAATGCTCCTGAAAAAATGGCATTTACATCCATAAAAAGAAGAAAAATTCAATGCTTCGCTCGTACTTTTCCCTCTGCCTCGCCTTCTTCGACGGAGGGCTGGTAGAGAAAACGATTTTTCTTCGTAAAATCAAATGCTTGCCCATCTTTTCCAGGACTTGAAGGTGGTCCAGTGTCTCCGGACTTGTGTCTTTCACGGCTAGCAGAACCAGTGTTACCCATTTGGATTATGTATTATCTGGATCGAAAGAAATTGAAAATCAACCTCGTAAACTGGGTGGATCTGGTTAACAGCGTTTTTCAGATCGTTATTTTTATAACTGTTATGATCGTCTTATTATTAACAAATTTATCATATGCAAACCTACTGCTCATGGGCAAATCTTAATTCCTGCCAGCGAATAACTTCGACGATCAAAACGCCATTACAGCTGACTTCATTTGGTGCGTGCGCTCTACGGTCGAAACAGCGCTGAACACCGTGGCGCCATCTGTTAATGAATTTCGATTCGAGTCAATTTATGTAATCAAATTGACGCTGTTATTAAACATTTCTTGCAGATGCTTTGAATCAACTGCGTACCGTAGTGGCAGGGCCCATGAATGTTTAGAAATAACATCTTCAGAACATTTTCATAAGCTAGGACAGGTTGTGTGATGAGCCCAAGGTTGAATTGATGTGTCCATCCCTTTAAGATTTTTTAAAATTGATTTGTGAAAAGTTATAAAGAAAATGTCGTGTTGATTAGCGTCGCGTAAATTTATAACTCGTGCTTAAATATTTAGCGTGTCTATCGATTATGTAATGGCTATTAGGAATTTGATTCTTGAAATTTTCTTTTCATTGCGTGTCACAGTCAAGGTCGTTCGCTCTTCACGCGCTTGAAAGAGAGATATTCCTAATGTCTCCGCAGACTTCCTAGGATATTGCTTAGCAGCAAAGCTCACAAGTAGCTACAACAGATTACATAAGATTTTGTTTGTCTCGTTGGCTTCACGCACGACGGATTTCACAAGTGAATTCTAACTAATTATCGGAATAAACATTTTTGTGGTATTTCTGCTCGTGTTAGTGCCTCTTTAAGAACCTTGTTCTTGTTGACTCAGCAAAATTCCGCCGTCGTCATATTTAAATTGCGGTGGTTTTTCCCAATTCTTTATGAAGTGCTGGTATTGGAAGCACTACAGTCGTATTTGTATACATACAACTAATAAATAATTGATTGTTTTTAAAAATAAAAACAAAATTCAGTAATTTAAATAACTTGTTTACCAGCATGAACATTTCTGAATACATTTATTGGAAGAATTTCTAGAATTACCAGTAATTTGTAGAAGCAATTCTCCAACTTCTGATTGCATTTCTAAGAAAAGTTCTAACAAAGTGATAAAAAAGTAGACGTTATTTATGCTTTTAGACTTCAAACAATCAACTTTATTTTTATTTTATAAGACAGTAGGCTCTATCGGTACATCAACTTTAATATTTTCATCCGAAACTGTGGCGTTTCCAACATCGGAATATTCCGTAGGTGTAGCTGTAAACTGTTCGTCTTTAGCCACTGAATCATCAACACTAGTAGATCCTGTAGTCGTATCCAAGTGATATTCATCTGTTATTGCAATGTTTTCAACATTATTACTTGTAAGACTTGTTGTTTCATTTTTGGCTGATAGAACAGTATCGGTAGGCGTTACATCTGATATAACAGTGCCGGTAATCGTTACGTCTTTTGCTGATGGAACAGGAGTCGTTGCATTTTTGGCCGATGGAACAGGAGTCGTTGCATTTTTGGCCGATGGAACAGGAGTAGTTGCATTTTTGGCCGATGGAACAGGAGTAGTTGCATTTTTGGCCGATGGAACAGGAGTCGTTGCATCTTTGGCTGATGAAGCAGTTGTCGATAAATCTTTGTCCGATGTAACATTTGTCGTAACACTTGTCGTAACATTTGTCGTTACCTCCTTGGCTGAAGGGAATGATTTAAATATATATTTATAAAACACGCTTATCTTAAATTTCCTTTTTTCTGGTTGTTTTTCGGCCAAAAGTAGCAATACATTTTCGTAATAACAATCTAAGAAGTTATCATTGCATTCCAGTGGCAGATAAGTGTTCCTCCATTCTTTACGTCTGAAAAGGCGAATAACGCCGCGTTGGCATAATTTGTAATCCTTTTTGCAGTTGCTGTAACCCAATTCCAATGCTAATGGAACAGTTTCTGCTACATCCTTGGCAAATGGAACAGTTTTTGCTGCATCCTTGGTAAATGGAACAGTTTCTGCTACATCCTTGGCAAATGGAACAGTTTTTGCTACATCCTTGGTAAATGGAACAGTTTTTGCTGCATCCTTGGTAAATGGAACAGTTGATGCTACATCCTTGGCAAATGGAACAGTTTTTGCTACATCCTTGGCAAATGGAACAGTTTTCCACACATTCTCGGCAGATGGATCAAATTTCTTTATATCTTTGGCTGAAGAAAAATGTTTAAATTGGAATTTGTCAAACACTCCAATTTTAAATTTCAATTCATCTCGTTGTTCATCCAAAACTTGTAGGACGTTTTCGAAATGACAATTAAAGAAGTCGTCAATGCATTCCTGAGGTGTGTTTCCCCATTCGTTGGTTCTGAAAAGGCGAATATCAACGTCGCGTTGGCATAATTTATATTCTTTTTTACAGTTGTTGTAACTGAATACAAAATTAAAAGATAGCAAAAAACCTTGGATGGCCAGTAAGTATTTCATCCTACAAAAAGATAGTTAGTTACCGGTATGTAGTGATTTATACCCAATAGTTAACGCTCAAACCTGATATTTTCTTCTTGCTGAAATAAACCACCAAATGATGAAGTTTCACTTTTTTGCGTGCATTTTATATAATAAATAGAAAGTAATTAAAAATTTTACTTTACGTCATAGTTTTAATTTTTCTTTTAATTGCACATATGTTTTTAAAGATGTTCAGTACTTTAACTGAAAATTAATTTTGGTTGCAGTTCTTTTTTCTTTTTACTGCAAAATTTTGTTTGCACCAGTATTGATCCACGAAATAAATAATAGAACAACAAGATTTCAAATTTCAATTTTTATTTTATTATATGGAAACATATTTCTTTTTCTTCTTTTTTTGTTTACATTATTTATAATTAAGAACAAAACTATTTGATAGGATCGGCAGTGGTAGCTTTTATGCTTCTTACGTCAGGGAGGCAAGAAATAAAATCGTCGATACAAGCCAGGATACATGAACCATCGAACGAACGAAAACGGTAATTGAGAAAAGTGCAATTTTCCTTACAACTGTCGTAATCTCCATGACATGTTTCAACTTCATCTGCAGCCTTAATCACAATGCTCACCAACAGCACAATTAAAAGTGAACAGTAAATCACACGGAGTTGGGCCATTCTAAAAACGAAACAAATAAAACATCGATTCAATTTCTAAAATAAATAAATAAAAATTAAATGCATACCTCAAATATTTTAAACTTTTAGTTTTAAAAACAACAACAATAAACCTGCACTAAATCGAATGTATTTCACCAACACCCTTCAATTTAGAAAATTTAGGTTTGCTTATCCTTCGTGAAGGCACCTGAAAAACAAGAAGACATTTTATACTGTTTATAACTTTATACTAATTAACTCGGGTGCAAAATTAATTGGATAAATCTGAGCAATCCTTGTTAAATCTTCACTGCAGTCAATTAATTGCTACCAATAACTTACTGACGCCAACTTTTCAAAACACATTACAAAATGCTCATCATCCCAGTTAATTGCTTTAAATTTCTACACCATTTTTCTGCCAATACCCCCAGATTTTCTCGATTTCTCCAAGTCGTCGAAGCAACCTCACGAAGTGGGATGTTAACATCGGGTAGCATTATTAAAACGTTTCCGTCTTTGTCTGCGATACAATCCGAGTCCTGAGCATCAAACAAATCATTGTCTTGGTCAGTTGCAGTGGCATTTTCCTCAAAAACTGATGATGATTTCTTAACTGGCTGCGTTACGATTATATTATCAATATCACTAGGTTTCTCTTCAGTGACTAGATGGACGCCAGTTGGACTTTCACAAAAGCTTCTGAGTCTTGAATTCGTGTATAAATTCTCAACTGCCATCAGTACCCAAGATGTTACAACAAAAAAAAAGAGGAGAAAGAACCCGCCGACGGAGAGGCTGCAAGCCCAACGAAAAGCAAGAGGAACATGCATCTGGTATATTTAAAAATCATTATTATTGGGTTTATCCTTTTGTTAAATGTTAAATATTACCTTATGTCGAAAATAAAATCAAAAACTTTACACAACATGTGCATAATTTTATATTCTTTTTTTATAAGAGTGAAAGAAAAATAAAAGTATAAATTTTGAGATACTGTATTGGTAAAATTTTATATTTTACATTTAGGTCGAGTTCCCTTCATTTAAAGCTTGTTCTTTTTTTTATTATCCATTTCACTCAAAATTTTTGTGATCATAATTGATGAGAATAGCTAACGTAAAGCTTTTAAATCCGTTTAATTTTTCATGCCAGTCTAAAAAGTTATGTATTTTGTTGTTATGGAAACAACATGCGTTGATAACTATAGCAGCAAAACAATTATATTGTGACATGTTTAATTACAATTATTAGAAATAACTACTTAAAAAAATTATTACTCAAATGATGGTTGTCTGTGAGTGAGGTTTTCACATATTTTTTTATTATTTTTTAAATTTTTAAATACATTTTAAATAGTTCTAACAATAAATTTCATCAAATTCTGCTCAAATTTACTAGAAATAAGCCCATAAACACCAAATAAAAACTAAAAAAAAATATTCCAAATAAAAGAACAAATTTTAAAAACCAATCAACTTTAACAAATCATCTTTCACTTTCTTTTTTTTGTGTGCTTTCTTGAAAGTTTTTTTGAATCTTTTTTTTTCCCATTTTTTTTCGCTTTTGATGAATGCGGCCTTTTCTGATTCATCTTGTGCATAATTAGACCCGCGATGAACAAAAGTATCAACACGCTTACAATTCCATAGAAATGTTCACAAGTTGGTTCCGCCCTCTTTAGAAAACTACTGCAGTTTCAAACAAAATTAAATCTGATAGCAAACAAATTGATGCTGTTAACTGCTTACGATGGCACGCATTCTGGATTGCAACCGCAAGAATTACAGAAATTCGGCGTACATTGTTTTTGACTGTTGCAATCAAATTTATCCACACCTTGACAGCAGGTATGATGAAAATTCGTTTTTCACAATTTTTATAATTTTCAACGATAAATGTTCTATTTTTATACGGGGCCTTTAACTGGAAAAATCTAAAAATTAAACTGCTTAAATATTAAACACGAAATAAAATTAAAAATATACCTTACTGTTACATTTGATAACAGTTTATTTAAAAATGCTGTGCAAATATTGAACTATTTTCACATTACTTTCGTGAGGGCCTGGCAAAAGAAGCCTAAGAAACTTGAACAAGAATAAAATATCAGGTAAAAGTATGCTAATTTAATATATACACGATTTTACAATTTTGCACGCAAAACTTGTTTTCACACGTTTTCGTTTTTTTGACCTGTCAAAAAATCCCATGTTTCAACTGTTTAATTTTGAGAAAAACGGAATGGTAGGCATTTTATTTCTATAATAATGAAAAAAGATTGTTTCACCCTACAATTGACATGCTTACACTGATATCGCGTCACAATAATATTAATCATTGTGACGTTTGTGACTCAATTACAAACGTCACGATTCGTATATTCTCGCTCGTCTTCGTCATGTCCGTCGAGAATATCCAGCAAATGGCAAACAACTGCCTAATTTATTCTCACGATTTTACCGTGAATTTATTAGCATTTCAATATTTTCGATTGTACTTTGCTTTCACCTACTACGAAACCATTCACCTCGATATATCTTATCGCAACAACTTTACCATCACTTTTGCCGGATTAGTTGATGTAATCACTTGCAGTCTTATTCACTTTAAACTAAAAGCTAAACAGAGATGGCACGCAAAAACTTAGATGACTTTCTCTCCGAATATGGGGATCCAGGTCGTTGTCAACTTTTATACAGTCTAATAATTATTTTTATAATGATGCAATGGGCAATGCTTCAAGGGTTCAATATCGTCATGACTTATATTCCAGAGCATCATTGCAAGGTTTATTTGAGCAAAGTCCAAAGTCAAAATTGAGTGACCTATTAGAATGTGTTTTTCAGTATCCGAGCCTGCAAGTCGATAATTTTACTACCGTCAATATAAGCAAATGCAGCGTTTCCAGAAGCAATTTTATTACAGATATACATGAAGTTGTCAATTGTCCAAATGGATGGAATTATACAACGCTGAAAGGAGAAATTTATCCATCGAATGAAGTAAGAAAAACGTAATCTGACAGTTTCACTAAATTATTTCACACAGCTATTGGACAAAGTGCGTTCTGCAGAAATTTTCCATTTTTCTCATTTTTATAACATGAAAGTCTAAAACCATAAAAAAAATTATAAGCACTTAAGAATTTCAGTAATTTGTCTTTTTTCTCTTCAATTTACTCTTTTGTTCTCCAGTTTAATCATATTTAATTGTTTTTATTTTCAGTTTGATTTAGTTTGCCATCGTAAACACCTTTTTCGGTTCGCACTCACGATTCCCTATATTGGAGTAATGATTGGAGGGTTATTGTTTGGTTACTTATCTGACAAATACGGCCGAAAAAAGAGTCTAAATTTCATTTTACCAGCAATTTGCGTTTTGACATTTGCTTGTTCATTCGCTCCGGACTTAAATTGGTTTATCGTCATCAGATTTTTTTTAGGAATTGGGACACAGGTATTTTTGATAAATGAAACCAAAAAATAGTTCATAAACAAATTATTTTCTAGGGTCTTCAAACCATATCCGTTACATACATAACTGAATTATTTCGCAGAAAAACAAGAACTGTAATCAGCTATGTCTTCGGCTTCTCTGCAGCAATTTTGTTGCCTATTCAGATGTACATTATATATTTCTTTTTAAGTTGGAGAACGCTTTTATTGATACAAGGAATATCGCTTTCAGTGTGCTGTGTAGCAATTTGGTATGAAATTTTTCTTTATTTTGGGAGACGATTATAATATACATTCTTAAAAAAACTCCATATTTAGGTTTCTTCCCGAATCGGTTACGTGGTTAATGAGCAAATCCAAATTAATCGAAACAGAAAAAGTTCTAACAAAATTTTGCAAATATAATAAGATTTCGATTTCTCCAACGATTCGTCAAGATATAGAAGAGCAAATACAAGATATGCAACATAGATATTCAGCATCATCGAGCTTTGATAATACAAAAAAGTTGTTCTCTAATGGCACACTGAGAAAGATAATGTTTTCATCAATGTACCTCATGTAGGTTCTCACACATTCATAATTCTGCATGAATTATTTATAAAAACTGCTAATATTCCAGGTTCATAAATGCTGCTGTTAATAATGGATTATCATTTTCCTTATCGGCACTGAAAGGCAATGTATATAACAATTACTTAATCAATGCTGGAATTCAACTTGTGATTATGGCTATATTTTTAATATTATTCACCAGGTAATATTCTAAGTGATACCTTTTTATTATTATTGTGCTTCATAGAACCATCTTTTTTCAGATTTGGTCGTGTCAAAATTTTAATTACGCTGTTTTTCTCAAGCGGGATTTTATGCTCTGTGGGATTTAACATATTGCATTATAGTCCAAATATGTACACGCTGCAAACGATAGCAATTTATATGGCTTTTATAAGTCG
The DNA here is from genome assembly GCA_034701245.1 of Strigamia transsilvanica. Taxonomy (NCBI): domain Eukaryota; kingdom Metazoa; phylum Arthropoda; class Chilopoda; order Geophilomorpha; family Linotaeniidae; genus Strigamia; species Strigamia transsilvanica. The sequence goes on from JAQIXU010000194.1 coordinate 37,000, forward strand.
AAATTTAGCCTATGCTTGTACTTCGATGATCTCTACATACATATCGGAACTTTTACCAACCTTTTTAAGGTGAAGTGGTCGATTTTCACTTCTGAACGCATTTTAAACATGTGCTTTTTAATTTTTCTTTGCAGATCGTCAGGGTTAGGAATCAGTTTCACAATTTACCGTTTAGGAAGTACTGTCACACCTGAAATTTTATATAGTTTGGTAACTATTTGTGATTGATTATAAATTGTAAATGTAGCATGAAATATTCATTTCTAAATTTCTTTGTGTTTTTCAGAATCAAATTTGGGAACCTTTGCCGCAAACTTTGTATGGTATTTGGCAAATGGTAGCTGTAGCTGTGCTATGCATACTTCCAGAAACACTGAATAGGTGCATGCCAAGTACAGTAGAAGATGTAGAGAATATGATGGGCAAACTGAAGAAATACAAAAACGATGAAGAAAGGCCATTACTTAGAAATAATAAATTTTTAGAATCATTCGAATACTAAATCGAAAATAATACTAAAAAAATTTTTGAAATATAATTGATACAAATACTAATCTATAGTTTTTACGTCGGTATTTTAGATGTTTTTATATGTTGATGTGAAGGGTATAATGCTGATTATTTTAGTTCTCAATTCCAAATTTCATTTGTCATGTCATTGATACCATTGTATAATTTATATCCCCTTCATCTTTCAAGCACACATAAATTATTAATTGTTTTTAATTTACATTTTTTTTGTGATCTATCTTTCGAATGGTTGATTCGTTCAGGTTATAATGGATTAATTAGTAATATTTAAACAAAAATCGTTTATAGTGTATAATTTTATAATCTAAAAACATTAAGAAATTTCTTTGAAGAAAAACGCGTTTTATTTCAAGTATCAGAAAAATGAAAAGATTACAATAGTTTATTTGAGCATAACGATGGCATTTATTTTAAATGTTTTTGGTCATTAAAACGGAGGTCTACGATTTTTATACTCACTAATTGTGCATCAATTTTTCTCACTTAATCGTACCTCTGAATTGGGAAAAGTAAATTTCCAACATTGCTTGGGAATATCTATAATCCAATCCTTTTAATAGAGGCACACCAAAATTTTTCATCAGGACGGTGTTGGTTGAAAGCGGTAACTTTAGTGCGGGACCATTTCGCTGCGTTGTACGGGGTGGAGCTACACTTTAAAGCTGAGATAAGTATATTAACAAATCAAATTGATAAATAAATCATACTGCAGGAAAGTATATCATTGTCACCAAGTACCTTGACTACGTATTTCATTTCATTAGTGATGGCATACAAAAATTTAGATGAATTTCTATCTGGATTCGGTAATCCGGGTAAATGTCAATTATGGTATGGAGTGATACTTAGTTTTATATCAATGCAACCGATATTTATACAGCAGTTTACTACTATATCATCCTATGTTCCAGACCATTCCTGCAAGGTAATGCCATATCTGTCATTATTTCATCAGACAAAAATTTAACGATAGTGTTTTGTGTTTTCTTTGGTTTCCTATAATAGACACCTGCGAATGTCTCTTACGACTCATCACAGATGACTAAGGATTCATGTACAATGTACATTTACCCTTTAAATCAAAGTAAACAAGAAATTCCATGCTCAAATGGTTGGGTATACGAGACGTTGCGAGGAGAGGTGTATCCATCGAATGAGGTAATTGGCACGGGACTATAAATATTTTGTTTTATCTACTGAAAGTATGATTATCTAGAAGCCTAGCACAGTTAAAAAGATAAGTTAAGTACACGTGGTATATTGTATGCCATCACAAAAATAGTAAGTGCGTTAAAAAGAAAGTACACTCAACCCTCGCTATTCGGCCGCTCTTTATACGGCTTTTCGAAATAACGACCTTAATTTTTATTTACGGCCTAATATTTTCGATATACAGCCAAAAATCAAGAAATTCCATAACGAATCAGGGGGAATTGCCCCTGATTCGTTATACAGCATTTCGCTTTACGGCCAACTTTTCTGGAACCTATCAGGTTCCAGAAAAGTACTACATTATTGGTCTAACTTTTAAACTTTTAAACTCTAACTTATAAAATGAAGTTAGCAATTAACCAGAAAGTAAACAAAGAAGAAATGCTAATTTTGCATAGCACTTCAAAGAAAAGTTAGTTTTGGGAAAACTGTGTACAATTACCATGTGTACTTTTGTGCATATCTTACAAATGTGTTCAATGTGCATCGTACAGTACTTGAATTTAATTACTTTCATTTTCTATCAGTTTGATTTAGTATGTGACCGTGAATATCTCTTTCGCCTCGCCCTCACCGTGCCTTACATTGGTGTAATGCTAGGCAGCTTAATTTTTGGGTTTTTATCTGATAAGTATGGAAGAAAAAGACTCATGGTTTTCGTCCTTCCTTTACTGTTCGTAGTAACTATAGGCTGTGCCTTTTCTCCTGATTATACAACTTTTTTAATACTCCGATTGCTTTCTGGGTTTTTTTCGCAAGTAAAAGTTCAAAATTTGAATACTTGACAATACATACAAACAATTTTAATTGTAGGGTGCTCAAACTATTACGACCACATATAATTCGGAATTATTTCGGCGGAAAGTCAGAACAATTATGTCTTACATAAGTTTATTTAATTCTTCTATTACTCTACCTGTGCAAATGTATTTGATGTACTTTTTTCTAAACTGGAGAACACTCGTATTTATTCAGGGAATAGTTTTGCTAACAGGTGTTATAACAAGCTGGTAATTATTGTAATTTATTCATTTTTAAATCAGATTTAACTAAAAAATTCTCAATCAAATGAATGTAGGTTTCTGCCAGAATCAGTCACGTGGTTAATAAGCAAAAACAAATTAGAAAAATCCAAAGAAATTTTGATAAAGTTTGCTAAAGTCAACAAGCTGCCTATTTCCGAAACCTTAGATGAAGATTTAAAAGAACAAGCTGAAGCATTTCTAAACAAGCAATCAAAATCTTCGATTCAAAATTATCGGATTTTATTTTGTGATTTTTCACTAACAAGAATCACTCTTTCAATTATATATATGATGTAGATTTAAATTATAGATCAATCCAACGAAGATAAAATTATAACACTAAATCCTTTTCTTCCTTAGGTTTACAAACCTTTTGGTTTTTGGTGGATTATCGTTCTCAATATCGGCATTAGAAGGAAATGTTTATACCAATTACCTTATCAATAGTATTCTACAAATTTTCATTCTGGCAATTTGTTTATGCCTATTTAATTGGTACTTTCGATACATTTTTTAACTAAACGTTTATTCACTATTCTTTTTCTTGTTCAAGGTTTGGCCGTGTCAGGATACTTATCCTACTGTTTAGTTCTAGTGGGTTATTGTGTGCTGGTGGATATATTTTAATTTTTTATTCTAAAGATTGGCATCAAGCGATACAAGTGTTAGCATTATTTATGGCGTTAGTAAGCAGAAACTTGTCGACCTCAATTGTAGGCATGCTCCCCACATATGCATCAGAATTATTACCAACTTTCTTGAGGTATTTTGTGTATATTGATACAAATAATTTATGATAAAACAACGGAGTATTTAAATTTCACTTATTTGGTTGTGTAACTACTTTCAGATCCACAGGACTAGGTGTTTATTCTACGGCAAGTCGTTTAGGCAGTATTCTCACACCTCAAATTTTATATACATTGGTTAGTTTAATACAGGCTGTAGCAGTTTTGATACAATAGTAAATATTTTTCTTTTATTAGAATCATGTATGGGAACCTCTCCCACAAATATTATACGGTGCTTTAATGTTGATTGCTGTCGCCGTAATCTGGTTTCTACCAGAAACTTTTCATAGAAGCATGCCACAGTCACTGGTAGATGTTGATAACATTCGAGAAAAGTCACGAGATAATGAGAAAACGCCGTTATTAAAAAAAAAATAATTTTTTTCAATTACGATGATTAATAATTCGAATCTACAAATACTGCAACGAACAATTTCCAGACAGTTTAAATTTTATATGAATGGTTCTCTCTGTGGTAAATTGCCAATTATTATAAGGTTTGATACTTATTTTCGTCAAACTGTCATTTATGTCCGAACTGGAGAGAGCTTGTCAGATTCTTCAATAAAATATTGATTTTCTGGCTAATTATGCCATCAAATTATTTTTTCCAGTTCCCACTCGAAATTTTTGTCCAAACACAACCAAAACATCGAAATTTGGCGCAATGGGAATCCATTTTGCAGAATTTCGATACTTTGTGTCCTGTGTTTAAGAAACCACTAACATCACTAAAACTTCACCACAATTTCGTGTGCGTTTCATGAAAAATTCGAACCGTTCATAAGACGTACACAAAATTGCATTGATGTATTGGTGACGATTTCAACATGTAACGTTTACTGTACGTGTCTACTGAACGTTTACTTTACGTGTTGGTCAACTTTCATTTTCCGCGTTTGTTCAACTTTTACTGTTATCTTCCGCGGTAATTCAATCCGCGCTTGCTCAAATGGACTTTAATATTTGGAGTTTTTTCCGCGGTTAATTATTCCGCGCCAATTATCAATCCCCGATATACCATCTTACAGTCAAAGCTGTTACTGCAAGGTAATATCTGTCATTACTTCAACCATAATAATATTTAGTGATATTTGGATCATAAAATAGACGCCTTTGAATGTCTCATACGACTCATCACGCACAACTAAACATACGTGTACAAATTATTTTTAATCTCCAAATCAGAGTAAACAAGAAATTCCATGCTCAAATGATTTAGTGTATCAGCCGTTTTATCCATTAAGCCGAGTAGGCGCGGTGCCTAGGGCCTACGGACCTCTTTAGGGCCTAAAATATTTCACTCAAAAAAATTAATGAATAAACAGTAATAATTGAATGAAAAATCCAAAATAAGATAAACAGAGAAAAAAACCGTATAGAAAAAAAGTGCCTAGGGCCTACTTAGGTCAAAACGGCACTGATAATTATCTTTAAAGAGTAAGAAAGTAACGGAAAATAAATAAAGGCCAGACCAGGGCCGGAATAAGGAGGGGGGAGGGGGGGGCCACTTGCCCCGGGCTCCCGTCCAAAAAAAAAATTTTAAAAATTAGTTTTTGAAATTGTTGTTTTTTGTAATTTTGGGCTCCAAAGGCTTTTTACGAACTGGAAACCATTCCCACAGGCTTTTGAAGAAAAGATTTATTTTTGGAAATTTTTTTTTGAAATTTTAATCTTTTCTTTTGGATTTTTGGGCCCCTAAAAATCGGAGGCCCAAGGCATGCGCCTATTGCGCCTAGGCCTAAATCCGGTCCTGGAGAGGGGGATGGGGCAATAATATTTTTGCAGGGGGGCCCAAAGTTTTAAATAAAAACAAAACATCATACCCCAAAGGTTCTCCCTTTTATCTCAAGTGCCCTTGATCCGGCCCTGGGCCAGACGAAAATCCCACGTTTGTTTGTTCACTCCAAAAACACTCAAAAAATAAAATACCGTATTTCTTCTATTAAAAATTGCGACTTCCATTTGTAAATGTTATTTTATGCCACAACCTATAGTCGAGGGCGACTTTAATAAAAATTGATAACAGGTACACATCACCAATGCGGCAACTTTAAACAATATGTAGCCAAAATTTTGTGTACATGTTGTTCAAACTTGCTAATTTTTTACGGAAGAATTGCAGTGCAATCAAACCCTCGGTTCGTTTCCTCGAACCACGTTTCTGTGAATCTGATTTCCGAGGCATTTTTTATTCCAAAATCTGTTATGGGAAAAAATAGTACGTGTAGTGTTTCTTTGAATCTCATGTTTATCTTTTAGTGTTAAAGTGTTATTGATTCAGGTTATGACGCAGCTGTGTTGAGCGCGTATAATTGAGGCAACCGTGACAATGGAATAAAATCAGTTGTCACTCATCTGTCAATCATTGCGGACTTGCCTGTTTTATTATGCTCATGTGCTGCAGAGAAGCAGTGATGGAAATCCATGTTTCCCTGATTTTTTGTGTATAATAAACTGAATATAGGCAGCTCAAGATCGTGACATTCGATCTGGGTTCGTTTCCTCGAACACTTTTCTGGAAACTGTTTTTGTTTTGTAACTTGATTGTATCTGTTTTTTCGTTGACCAGGTGGAGCGCCCTTAAATTTATATCCCCTTTATTCCTTTGTGATCTATATTCTGAATGATCGATTTGTTCAGGTTACATGGATTAATTAGTAATATTAAAAGTGTCATTTTATAATCTAAAAACAGTTCTCCCCACCAACACAGCAAATAAGAATTGCTTGTATAAACAAATCAAATTGATAACATCAATAAAGTATCCGATTCACAGCATACCTTGAATTTTCATTTAGTGATTCGGTGTTCGGAATTAACAATGAAATTGAAAAATTTAGATGATTTTCTGACTGAATTCGGAAATCCTGGTAAATGTCAATTGTTGTACGGCGTCATAAGCATTTTTATTTCATTTCAATGGATGATTGTACAGCAGTTTACTACTATATCATCCTACGTTCCAGGCCATTACTGCAAGGTACTGCAATATCTATCATTTCATCTTCACAATAACATTTAGTGACACTGTTTTTTTTCTTTGGGTTTTTATATAATAGACACCTGCGAATGTCTCTTACAACTCATCACTCATAACTGAGGATTCATGTACAACTTATTTCCCATCAAATCAGAGTAAACAAGAAATTCCATGCCCAAATGGTTGGGTGTACGAGACTCTGCGGGGAGAAGTGTATCCATCGAATGAGGTATTTGGCACGAGACTATAAAGTTTTATTTTGTCTACCTACCGTACGAGTAATTAGCTAAAGTGTATAAAAAAATAAAACATAATTACACGTGCTATACTGTATGTCATCTCAAAAAAAGTAAAAGTGCAAAGCGCAAGTGATTAAAAGCAAGCGATAAGAGCGTGTGTTAGACTACAAGGTAGAAGTGAAACGTCTAGCCTTTTTGTTTTCAAAAGTAAAATCTTATTCTGTGTTTGTATTTTTTCATACTCTAAGAATGAAATAATTGGTTTATGATAACTGAAATAAGAAATGAATAGTTTTGATTCTAATTTATCAAGAACATAACCGTGCGAGGAAAAGTTGCATCTGTGGGCGAACCCTGAAACTGGTGGCTCCCCTTCCTCCTAAACAACTTTTAAAAAAATCGTGCGACGATTCAGTGCCACCCCTCACCCTCCTGTAGTTTTAGTTTGGTTTTAGTTTCCGCCCCTAACCTAACCTAACCTAACCTAACCGCCCCTGGTCAGGGTCCCTTTGCCCCCCCCCCCCACCTTCGCACGGCCCTGATAATGAAATCATATATACTCAACCCTCGATAAACGGCCGCTCTTTATACGGCGTTTCGCTATAACGGCCGCTCTTTATACGGCGTTTCGCTATAACGGCTTTGTGCCATTTTGGCTAAATTTAGATTTGCGGCCTAATATTTTCGGTATACGGCCAAAAATCGGGAAATTCCATAACGAATCAGGGAGAATTGCCCCTAATTCGTTATACAACATTTTGCTTTACAGCCAACTTTTTGGGAACATATCTAGGCCGTAAAGCAAGGGTCGTGTGTGTGTGTATGTGTGTGTGTGTGTGTTTTTGTTTTGTTATGTTTTTTTTTTTTTTTTGTGTTGTTTTGTTGTTGTTTCTATCCCAATGTGTTGACTGTTGCGTCACTGCCATCACCCCACTGTTGCGTCACTCTTGCCAACGAGACAGAAGAAGTTTAACTTCAAAAACTCGCACATCATTTGTCTAGCTTTTAAACTCTAACCTATAAAATGCAGTTAAAATGCACATGTGTATCGTGCATATTCACCGTACTTGAATTTAATTTTTATTTTCTATCAGTTTGATTTAGTGTGTGATCGTGAATATCTCTTTCGCCTCGGCCTCACCGTGCCTTACATTGGTGTAATGCTGGGCAGTTTAGTGTTTGGTTTTTTATCCGATAAGTATGGAAGAAAAAGAACCATTGTTTTCATCCTTCCCTTACTGTTCGTAGTAACTATAAGCTGTGCCTTTTCTCCTGATTATACAACTTTCTTAATACTCCGATTGCTGTCCGGTTTCTTTTCGCAAGTAAAAGTCCAATATTTGAATACAGCACTTGACTGTACTAACGATTTTAATTGCAGGGTGCTCAGACTATTGCGGCCACATATAATTCGGAATTATTTCGGCGTAAAGTCAGAACAATTATATCTTACATCATTTTATTTAATTCTACTATCACTCTACCTGTGCAAATGTATTTGATGTACTTTTTTCTAAACTGGAGAACCCTCGTACTTATTCAGGGGATAATTGTGCTGATAGGTGTTGTAACAAGCTGGTAATTATTATTGTACTTTATTCATTTTTAAGTTAGATTTAACAAACAATTCTCAATTAAATAAATTTAGGTTTCTACCAGAATCAGTCACGTGGTTAATAAGCAAAAACAAACTAGAAAAATCCAAAGAAATTTTGATAAAATTTGCTAGAGTCAACAAGCTGCCTATTTCTGAAACCTTAGATGAAGATTTGAAAGAGCGAGCTGCAGCATTTCTAAACAGGCAATCAAAATCTTCGATTCAAAATTATCGGATTTTATTTTGTCACTCTTCACTAAGAAGAATCACTTTTTCAATTATATACATGATGTAGATTTAATCCCACAAAGATGAAATTATAACACACTAAATCCTCTTCTTCCTTAGGTTTACAAACTATTTGGTTATTAGTGGATTATCGTTCTCAATATCGGCATTAGAAGGAAATGTTTACACCAATTACCTTATCAATGGTATTCTACAAATATTTATTCTGGCAATTTGTTTAGGCCTATTTAATTGGTACTTTCGATATATATTTTTTAAATAAATATTTATTCACTATTTATTTTCTCGTTCAAGGTTTGGCCGTGTCAGGATATTCATTCTACTGTTTACTTCTAGTGGCTTATTGTGTGCTGGTGGATATATTTTAATTTTTTATTCTAAAAATTGGCATCAAGCGATACAAGTGTTGGCATTATTTATGGCTTTAGTAAGCAGAAACTTGATGTCCGCAATTGTAGGCATGCTCCCCACATACGCATCAGAATTATTACCTACTTTCTTGAGGTATTTTGATTGCATTGATTCAAATAACTGATGATAAAAAAAAATAGTAGGTGCATTCATAAGTCATTTAAACTTGTTTAGATTTTTTGAACCAGTCTAAATGTAAGATTTTACATGTTAAATTTGACATTTAGACTGGTTTAAAATATTTAAACAAGTTTAAATGACTTTATGAATGCGCCTAGTGTATTCAAATTTTGCTTATTAGGTTGTGTAATTATTTTCAGATCCACAGGACTAGGTGCTTATGCTACGGCAAGTTGTGTAGGCAGTACTCTCACACCTCAAATTTTATACACATTAGTTAGTTCTGCTACATGCGGTGCCAGTTTCGTTATAAATAATAATTGCTTTTCCTTTGATAGAATCATGTCTGGGAACCCCTTCCGCAAACATTATATGGCGCGTTAATGCTGATTGCTGCCGCCGTGATCTGGTTTCTGCCAGAAACCTTTAACAGAAGCATGCCACAATCACTTGAAGATGTTGATAACATTCGAAAAAAATCACGAGATAACGAGAAAACGCCGTTATTAATAAAGAAATAATAACGATGATTACGAATGTGCTATACACATAAAAGGTTAAAGTTTGTATGGATGATTTTCTCTGTGAATTTCCATTCATAATTATAACTAAAGCAGTTTAGTATGAAATTTTACACCATTATTCTGCAAAGTAAAATCAACTCCCAGTCTGGGATGTACAATTCCATTATTAGTAAGTTTTAACGAAGTTTCCCCCATTAACACGGCATCAAACCCTGTGTTGAATTCCTCATCAAACGTGCAACACTTGAACCTCGCGCAGTCAAGTGCCACCGAACCCCATCTGAAGAGGTGTTTGACACGAGAACAAAGTTCATTTTATCTACAATTATCAATAAGCCGAGTAAAGTATACAAAATAAAAATAAAAGTATCATACTTATCTTTAAAAGAGTAGGAAAGTAATGGAAAGTAAATACAACCCAGGAAAAAATCTCACTTTTGTTTGTCCATTTCTTTATCAATAACTCCAAAAGCACCCAAAAATGAAAATAGTTTTAATGCATTGGTGCCTCAAAAAATAACCTCCAGTATTACAGAAAAAGTAGAAAGATATAAACTACTGCATTACTATTTGACAAACTTTAAATACTTTTCCAAGTACTGCAAAGATATTCTTGGCCCTCTGGGTGGGTGTTGGGTGGTTGTTTCAAGTTTTTTTGGGGTGGTGGTGTTGGTTGTTGGGTTGTTGTATTGGTGTTGTATAGCATCATTTGGGATTCGTTGTTTGGGGAATCAGCATGTACAGTACAAGTTTAGGCTTTTGCAGCAACTTAATTTGGCCATTTTGTCTAAAGCCAAAATATTTCTTTTTAATCCTTTCTTTTGTTATAACTTTGTTTTCTATCCTCTAAAATCTTATACAAACATATATAAAAATAAAACAGACTTTTCAATATGCTTCAATTGTTGTCCATTAACAACATTAAGACGAATTTGCTGAGCTTTCTTAAACATCTTCCAATGTGTCTGCCATTACTACTGCACACACATCTCGAATTTTCATTGTTAGTTCAAATAACCAATGAAGTTGAATTCTAAAAGCAGCAACATTTCCATAGCAAACAAACCATGCTCTACAACTTTGTAATTGAACAAATTCTTATATCTCCTACAGTTTAAAAGTTACAAACAAATTGACCATGATTCCAAGATCAAGGGTAAATTTTCATGGTGCCATTTAAATCACCACTTAATATTTCCTATTTAACTGTTTCAGCAGATTATTGAATTTCTGGTTCATTCTCATTTAATTCGCCTGGAACACTTTAAAGTAAACATCCTGTATAAATCTACAACTATGCAACAGGTTGACAAATATTCAGCAACCAGTTGCTCCACATAATAGAAAACAAAAGCACAAACCACAAATTACAATAAACAAGAAAATTTTTACAATAGTTTAAAGAGTGGTTTGACTGTTACCACAAATTTCAAAAAAATAATTGCACAGAAAGTGTGTTTGAAAACAGACAAAAGAAGTTCCTTGAGGAGTTTCTCTTATATTAAATAATGTTTCCTGCATTGAAGAAGCATACCTGTTGCTAGTAAACAAACAGGACTGCATACGCCTAACTAACTTGGCCGAGCTCTAGCGCTCTATAATTTCTTTGTAAAAGTTCAGGTGATAATAGATTAATTAGTGAGCTTTAAACAATTGTTTATACTGCATATTTTATAATCAAAAACAATTATCCCCACGCAAACGCAAACAGGTACGTAATACGTACATCAACAAATCAAATTGATAACATCACACTGACTATCACAACGCACCTTGACTTTTCCATTTCATTAGTGACTACCCAGTGATTGACATTGACAATGAAGGTAAAAAAGTTAGATGAATTTCTGACTGAATTCGGAAATCCTGGTAAATGTCAATTATTGTATGGTGCCATAGTTATTTTTATTTCTTTCCAATGGATGATTATACAGCAGTTTACGACTTTATCATCCTACGTTCCAGACCATTACTGCAAGGTACGGCAATATGTCATCATTTTATTACTAATAAAATTTAATAATAGGGTTTACTTTGGGTTTTTATAATAGACACCTGCAAATCTCTCGTACAACTCATCACACGTAACTAAGGATTCATGTAGAACTTATTTTTACCCGTTAAATCAAAGTAAACAAAACTTTCCATGTTCAAATGGTTGGGTGTACAAGACGCTGCGAGGAGAAGTGTATCCATCGAATGAGGTAATTGACACGAGATTACAAACACTGTTTTATTTACGTACTACTGTACGTTATGCTTATCTAGATGCCTAATAACAAAGTACAAAAGATAAGTTATAAGTACATGTGATATAAAAGAGAGTTGCGGAAGGGTACGTGTGGATTATAAAAAGTCAAGTCAAAAATAGTAAAAGTACTACAAAAAAGTACATTAAAAAGCGAAGAAAAAACTCGCATATTATTTGTCTAACTTTTAAATTCTTGAGTAATAAATGAAATTGAATTCCACATTAGGAATTCAACTTCTGGTATTCAAGCAGAAAGTTAACAAAAAGGCAATGCTAATTTAGCAGAAGCATTGCAGTTAATAGATAACACTTCAAAACAAAATTATCTTATGGAAATCGGTGTCCAGTCAATATATGTGCTTTTGTACATACAGTACGGTACTTTACAAATGTGTTTAATGTGCCTCGTACATGCATTTAATTGTTTTCATTTTCTATCAGTTTGATTTAGTGTGTGACCGTGAATATCTCTTTCGCCTCGGCCTCACCGTGCCTTACATTGGCGTAATGCTGGGCAGTTTGATTTTTGGTTTTTTATCCGATAAGTATGGAAGAAAAAGAATCATTGTTTTCGTCCTTCCTTTACTGTCCATAGTAACTATTGGCTGTGCATTTTCTCCGGATTATGCAACTTTCTTAATACTCCGAGTGCTGTCCGGTTTTTTTTCGCAAGTAAAACTCAAATATTTGAATACTGTCCTTGATTGTACTAACGATTTTAATTGCAGGGTGCTCAGACTATTGCGACCACATATAATTCGGAATTATTTCGGCGAAAAGTCAGAACAATTATATCTTACATAATTTTATTTAATTCTACTATCACTCTACCTGTGCAAATGTATTTTATGTACTTTTTTCTAAACTGGAGAACACTCGTATTTATTCAGGGAATAATTTTACTGATAGGTGTTGTAACAAGCTGGTAATTATTGCATTTTATTCATTTTTAAGTTAGATTTAGCTAAAAATTCTCAATGAAATAAATTTAGGTTTCTGCCAGAATCAGTCACGTGGTTAATAAGCAAAAACAAATTAGAAAAATCCAAAGCAATTTTGATAAAATTTGCAAAAGTCAACAAGCTGCCTATTTCCGAAACCTTAGATGAAGATTTGAAAGAGCAAGCTGAAGCATTTCTAAACAAGCAATCAAAATCTTCGATCCAAAATTATCGGATTTTATTTTGTCATTCTTCACTAACAAGAATCACTCTTTCAATTATATATATGATGTAAATTTAAATTATAGATAAATCCAACGAATATAAAATTATAACACACTAAATCCTTTTCTTCCTTAGGTTTACAAACTATTTGGTTATTGGTGGATTATCGTTCTCAATATCGGCATTAGAAGGAAATGTTTACACCAATTACCTTATCAATGGTATTCTGCAGATATTTATTCTGGCAATTTGTTTATGCTTATTTAACTGGTACTCTCAATATATTTTTTAAGTAAACGTTTATTCACTCTTCTTTTTCTCGTTCAAGGTTTGGCCGTGTCAGGATACTTATCCTACTGTTTAGTTCTAGTGGCTTATTGTGTGCTGGTGGATATATTTTAATTTTTTATTCTAAAAATTGGCATCAAGCGATACAAGTGTTAGCATTATTTATGGCTTTAGTAAGCAGAAACTTGACGTCCTCAATTGGAGGCATGCTCTCCACATACGCATCAGAGTTATTACCAACTTTCTTAAGGTATTCTGATTGCAGTGATACAAATAATTGATGTTGATGACAAATAAAATGGTATATTCAATTTCCTGTTTGGTTACGTAATTTTTTTCAGATCCACAGGACTAGGTGCTTATTCTACGGCAAGTCGTTTAGGCAGTGTTCTCACACCTCAAGTTTTATATACACTGGTTAGTTTTGCTACATGCGATAGCAGTTTTGATACAATAATAACACTTTTTCCTTTGATAGAATCGTGTATGGGAACCCCTTCCTCAAACATTATATGGTACGTTAATGTTGATTGCTGTCGCCGTAATGTGGTTTCTACCAGAAACTTTTAATAAAAGCATGCCACAATCACTGGAAGATGTTGATAAAATTAGAGAAAAATCACGAGATATTAATGAAAAAACACCTTTATTAATAAAGTCATAAACAACTTTCCTGTTACGATTATTACGAATTCGAATTAATAAACAACAGAATAACAGCCAGTACGTACATAGAAGCGGTTAAAATTTGCATAATTGATTTTGGCAATTACCATTCATTATATTATCTCATACTTGTTTTTGAGAAACTGCCAGCTATAATTAAAGCAGTTATAAATGACTCTGCCAGTTCTGCTGTCCTGGATGTACAATATCTTTAGTTCAACTTATCCCCATTAACACGGGCAACAAACCACGTGGTTTATTCCTTATCTACTAGATAACATCATTAAAGGTTTTCTTTATCATTTTTCCAAAGCACACCTTGACCCGTTGCATTTCCTTAACGATTGTTATTGGCAAATAACATGCAAAAGTTTAGATAATTTTCTGTCTGATTTCGGAAATATTAATTACTCTACAACCTAATACTTATTTTCATTTCAATCCAATGGCTAATTATTCAGCAATTTACTTTTGTGTCATCCTACATTCCATAAGTTTTGAAGTTTTTTCTAATATATATCTTTGGGGCTGAGTTCATTGGAACCCAGTCCCATTGAGGAAAAATGAGTGAGATGTTTTCTGTATACAACCCCTGTCAAAAAGTATTCGATCAGTCACCACATGCACTGATCTGAACCCAAAATGATTTTTTTTTTACTTAAAAGGATAATATTTATACACAATACTTTTTATTCACTAAATATACCAAGCCAAATGCTAGATTTTAGTGGCATTTTGAAAATAATTTAACCAAATTAAAAAAAGTTACAGTTATTTTTGTTGACCCCCTCTAGGAAAAAAGTATTCGATCACAACCAAGTGGAGAAAAAAGTATTCGATCAAGCAATAAATTTTTTTGAATTTTGAACTAAAAATTAATGACAATGCCTCTCCCCTATCACTAAACTCAGTAGTGCTCATCCAAAACATTTTCAACTGATCTGCACGTTTGTAAAATTGAACAAACATGCATAAAGTTCAAGAGGTAACAAATAACTTAATATCATTGATAATTAATTTTTAAAAACTGAAATATCTCAAAAAGAGATTGCAAAGACAAGTGGATGTGCTCAGAGCACTATTTCATACATCCACAGCAAATGTAAACGTTTAGAAACTGTTGCTAATGTCTCCAGAACTGGCAGACCAGCATCACTAAATTGGTCCTCAAATGTTTCTAATAAAAAGAATTCAAAAATAATGTATGTAGACATCAGTATTCATTGTTTTTTTTGCACGATACACATGCTGCCAGTTCTAAATTTATTTCATGACATGCAACCCCATACCAAGAATGATTTTTTAAATTTCATTGTTTCAACCAAACACTAGTCATTTAGAAATTTTTCAACAACTCTGTGCCAATTAAATTTTCCATAATCATCTGCACTCCCAACACACACGTGATTCTCACTGAATTTAACTTTCTTCCAGTCATCAGCAGGCCATTTTTATGATCCTTAGACTACTGTAAACAATTTCACCAGTGCAATTTTGACTGCAAGGGTTTTCTTTTTGTTTTTCTGTAGCTGAATCCCATT
>JAQIXU010000195.1:0-52591 GCA_034701245.1 Strigamia transsilvanica
AAGCAAGTGAAATGTCAGCTTAATGTTTTGGAACACATGTTAGAATATTTACGCAGCCATATTACAAACACTCAATTGCGTATTGAAAGGATTCAAAACATTCCGTGTATTCTTGTTGACAAAAAAAGAAAAATGGTTTGTCCAAAGTCGGTTGTTCGAGAGAAGTTTGAAGAATGTCCACCTTTTCTTTACATTTTACCGGATGAATTTTATCCGTGAGTAATTAATCAGTAAATGGCAAAATAATGGTCTGCTGAGCAACAATTTACTTGGCTGTTACTGCTAACTTTTTATTGCTACCAGCCAGCTACAACTCGTGCGGGCCACATTTTGTGATTTCTGGTATAGAATTTAGTAAGAACAAACAAATAAAATATAAATTCTATTTTCGCAGATTTATCGACTTGTTGGAAAAGCTTGGAACTAAAAGGGAGGTTGATTGTCACCATTACTGTTCCGTGTTGTCGGAGCTTTACAGCCATTGCGACAATAGACAAATCAAGGAACCCAATTTGAAAAAATGTCTGGTTACAGCATACCAAGGATTTTTGGATCAACTTTGTCATCTTCAAGAAGATGGTGGGAAATTGACACTTTCTGATCTGTATTTGCCTGACGAAAATTGGGTTATGCAACGAAGTACCGATATAATTGTTTATGATGATCAGTTTGCTACAGAGTCCATTCACAAAAATAAGTGGAACGTGCAAATAATTGGTCAGGGGAATACACCAATAGCCAAATATGCTTCTGCATTGCTAAGTTTACCCGAAAAAATAAAACCAACTCCAATTTCACAATTTTTGAGCGAAGAATTGTCAGCAGAAAGTGAGCGTTGTTGTGCGGATGACTGTCGTAACGAACGGAACGTTTCCAGATTGCTCCAGAATTCACAATTTGTCAGAACCGTGGTTAAATTGATCAATTTACGCGAAATGCATTTCAAGGCACCTGCCGATCAAAAGAAAATGTCCGACAAGTTTAATTCCGTTGTGGTGAAATGCTACGATCCTTTGATAATCGAAGTTCTAAACAAAGAAACTTTTGAACTGATTGAAAGAAAAGACATTGCAACACACCTACAACGTACAAATCTGTTGATTTCTCACGACGCGAATAACGAATTGCTGAAACAAAATCTTATCGATAATTTAGTGGAGTTAATTACAGTGGTTTGTCCATTGGAATCTGCACAGCATAAAGCTCATCTTACAGCTGTGCTGGATAAATTGGATTTGGAAAACACAGCACAATCCCTAGAAGCCATTCAACAGAGAGACATTCAAGAACCCGATAAAGCGTTTGAACCATGTCTTCCTCTTCTCGGAAGTGTCCTTCAACAAGATCTTGTGTGTTTATTAGACAATTATATCTACAATTATTACAAAGTGGGAGAGTACATTGCGTGTTCATTGGAATGTGGCGACACTGATGACAAAACTTACATTTTTGCTCAAATAACGAAGGAATGTGAGAGCATGTCCATCGACAGCACGACATCGAAGCAGTATTTCGTTGATATTGGAACGGCAAAGTCAATCAAAAAGACGACATGGGAAATTTACAAGTTTATAAACATAAAGAAATTGGCAAATGATTCCGTCGCAATATTTGAAAATTCTCGCGGAGAAGCATCGCCAATATGCGATTCTCCCGAAGAGTCCGAATCGAGGGAAGATCCTAGGTTTACGAAGTCATTGCAAGAAGTCATGGATGAAATTACTGAACAACTCGAAGGGCTTTGGAAAAAGTTGAAAAAGGATAGAAATGACGGCATAAAGCGGATGTACAAGACTTGGCATCCAGATAAAAATCCTCCAGATAAAAAAGAATTTTGTGAGGAAGCTTTCAAACATCTGAAAAATGAGATAACTCGTTTGGAAAAGGGTTTGCCAAGGAAGAAAAAAGAAGAAAAGCCGTAAGTGCCACAATTAAAACTACATCAAATCAATTTATTTTTAATATTTACAATTCTTTTAAATTAAATTAGTAGTGAAAAGGAGTCGCCAAGACCTTCACCCGAATGGGAAGAATGTTTCCGTAGGTGGAATCAGTCTGCCGAGGAGGAACGCAGCAATTGTGACGATTATGTTCGTAAAGCTCGAGATCGAGATGAATGGGATTTCTCGGGGTCTGGACGTTCTTCTTGGGTTCCGCCGTCTTTTGAGACCAATAATGTCCCACAAGCTAAATTGTGGCTGCGTCAAGCCCAATATGATTTAAAATCAGCTGAAAATGATTTACTTATTGCTGACTACCATTTAGAATGGATTTTCTTCAAGTGCCATCAAGTAAATGCAATATTGTTAATCGATTACGTTAGATTAAAGCGAAATAATTTTATAGATAGCTGAGAAATCAATGAAAGCTATACAATACACAACATCTATTCGATGTTCCACCAGTAGAAGTTTGAGAGAGATCGCTCAGGGAATTTCAATGGAGATTGACGGTGAAGATTCAGAACGGATTACTCGTGCAATACGAGTCAGTTAAACATAAAAAGAATTTTTTAAGTGGTATTTATGGATTTTTATTTTTATCAATGTTGATTTTAGAAAATGGATCTAAAAGGTGTGAGTGAAACGCAAACTTTATATCCATCGTCTGGTCTTATTCCGTTTAATGCGTACCACGAGCGCAACGAGGATTGCAAGCAAGTGGTGAACCTTGCATCTGAATTATGCAGCATTGCAAGCGTTATTGTCAATAATGCAAGAAGTCGAGAATCCATCTAGAATAATCAAAATTGATTTCTTTTCTCTTCTTTTAAATAATGTTTTTTTATATAATAATATCACATTTTTAACACATTTTTATAATTTTTGGATAACTATAATTTTAAATTGTTTACTTAAACAACAAATTGATTTCCTTCATTTTTTTGTCAATGCGTAATCTTTTGTTGGGTTTCACGGGTCTAAACTATTTTGTAAAATCTTATAACACATTTATAATGAAAACTTACTGTACAAAAGCTTCATTTAATGTCTGTGGCTTCGTGCCCCGCCTTGGTACTGGTAAAGATTACTTCCGTTGGGATGGGCGAACAGAAAAACTGGACCTCGACATACAAAGGAAACTGATGAAGGTGAAGAAAAAATAAATTGAAAATGGAACGAAGAATAAAAAAGAAAATAAAGGGAAAAGGTTTGTAATTAACAAAATTAGACGCCATCTTTGTGACGTCATTGCTTTTTCTTCGGTTGTTGCATGACGATTTTTCATTGAAGTTTGCTTCCGTGTAAGCCGACGCCATTGCAGGAACACAGAGGGAGCATTTTTGTATTCAATTGTTTATACTTTCTATCCGGGAACAAGGTTACTTAATCCGGGAAGTAGAGGTTGCAGAACGAAAAAATAGGGAAGTAAGTTTTATTTAACATTTAAGTGAAAAATGTAATTCATTTACACCAACATTTTACCGGTGTGAGAACTTGTGAATCGTAGCGTACACAAGTGTATGACAACACAGACAAAATTATTTTCTGATTGAAACATTCTTAAGGTCTTTTTATTTTATCTGCCGATCTGCGGATCTGCCATCATACGTGGTAATAAAACTTAACCTTCAAAAATCGATGAACAAAGTTGCACAACGTCGAGTTGGCAACTAGAAGCAAATCACTTACGATTAGGCTGGCCATATTTCTGGGAGGTAAAACCAGAACAAAGAACAAAAAAAATATTTCTTTACATAGTGTAAACTAAAATTTTTGAAAATTTTAAAAATTGGGACATGAAGTCTCAAAACGATGTATGGCCACCCTTCTTTTGATTTAACAATCTTTGGAACGCCACTCAAGCCTATTATGAAAATTATTTCGAGTTGTAAGTGGTTATCTAGTAGAAAATCTATGATTTGCTTTGGAATCGGTCAGCTGCATCCTTCATCAGCTGATCTATTTCTTGACGGTTGGCGATCAGCAACGTTATATCACGTTTTATTCATAACCATCTGCTTCCCACATCTTGCGTCCCACATTAATTTAAGCCTGGGTACTTAATTATATTGCAGTTTGTGATGGAGGGAAAACAGTGAGGGTAGAGGATTTCAGTAACACCCTGCTACAATGGCTGACAACCATTGTAAGGAGGTGTCCCGCATATTTACCGATCACCCAGACATTATACTCGATCATCACCCCGCATGCTGGTGATTACTGTTATAAAAACAGTTAGGTTAGGTTAGCGGGGGTCAAGGGGGGCGGGGGTGCTAGCCCTCCTTGTTAGGAAAAAAGGAAAAAACAGCCCTGAAAACAGTAAATAACCCCTCATCTTATTCGTTGTATAAAACTCTTCCCTAGCAGGGCTGGATGATCGCATGCAATGTCTGGCAATCGGTAATGGACGGATGATCGGTACTCGGTAGTGATGCTGTCAAAAAAAAAATACGTCCCGGCATGCTCACTCAGCATTTTTTCCCGTCGCAAATTATCGAAAAGAAAATGATTTCAAGAAAACGGTTATATTTCAAAATACGCATGGAGCAAGCTAATTCAATGGGAAGCAGTACCTGAATGATCTTAATGATGTACATGTTTTTATATAAGTTAGGTTTAAACAGCACATTTTTCTTTTTAGTCAAAAGTTTTGTGAATAAGGAGGAAACACTCATGAGATGTATTGGACTGGCCACTTGCTTGTCGGGCGAATATATGACTTATCAAACCAAAGCCAAGAAAAAATAAGGTAAGCACATTACGTTTCAATATATTATCTATCATGTTCTGATCTTATTTTGTATTGAAATCAAATCAAAACAAAACAAGAAACAAATTTGGCGCTTTGATAATACAATTTAAGTTTTGCCACGGTAGATGGCAGTATTGCATCGTTTTCTTTAAAGCGCTTTTGCAAAGGCTAGTAACATAGATTCTTTTTAAATATCAATCGTTAAGTTTTATTACTAAACTTTAATTTTTTAAATTAAAAAAAAAAAAAAAAAATACAACGCGAAAAAAAAAATTCCATTTGTTGCCGTATAAATAATTGAAATTTGTTCAACGTACAATCCTAGTTGTTAGCGCCAATTTCTGTTATTAACTTTACACACCGTTAGTAGTAGAGGTGGGGGACGGGAGAAAATGTGTCTCGATTCTCGAAAGAAGCGCTTTTGCTCGCAGCATCCAATGCGCAGCCGCACTCATCACCATCGATCCGCGCTTTGCGCTTGCGCTATCTTCCGTTCGGCGACGAGGATGTGGAGGTGGTTAGTAAGGTGTGGGGGCGTTGGTGTTGGTGTGCGTGCACCCTGCAGTCGCCCGAACCGGTGTGTGAGCGTGTGCGGGGCCCCCATGGCGAATGGGCCACGGGGCGCGGGCGCTTAAAAGCCCGATAGGAATTTCGCACCTCCGGCCATGGATCCCTGGCTTGTGGTGTTGATAAGTTTGGTCGTGGCCGCTTGGTCACTTCCCCAACCGCGTGTCGTCAACACAAAATACGGGTCCTTGCGAGGAGCTATCGTGACACCGGCCAACCGTCAACTCTCGGCCGTGGAGGTTTACCTGGGCGTGCCGTACGCTGCCCCTCCTAAGGGGACGCTTCGTTTTTTCCCGCCAGTGACCCCGCCTCCTTGGACTGGGGTTCGTACTGCCGACCAGTTTGGCCCTGTATGTCCCCAAAAACTTCCCGATTTGAGTAACGAGACAGAAGCTTTGCTCAAGATGCCGAAAGCCAGGATTGACTTACTTAAAAAAATTTATCCTTTTCTTCTAAACCAAAGTGAGGATTGTCTCAATCTAAATATCTACGCGCCAATCAGGGGTAAGGCTCGATTTACATTTCATAACGTCTTGTTTTTGTCTTGTTGATAATTCATTCTGTGTGCAAAAAGGGAAATTTTATTTTATTTTTTTTGTTTTTAAATTTTTTTTGTGTCCATTTTAGTGTATTATCGTGGATATTTTTTTCAGGACGGATGGAAAGTTAGTAGTTTGTCCTGTGGGATACTAAAATGCAAGCTGGCATGAATGTGATGTACGTGAAGTTGCAAATTGCACTTTTGCAGACACAGTAAGGCGTTGACAAGTGGCTTGATATCAAGTATGGGACTGGCGTTGCACAATTTTTTATTGGTTTTGCTGCTGGATTGACAGCACAACAGAATCCAATCTAAATGAGTATCGAGGAGAATTTTTAGTTTGTACACTGAAGTTGTTGGTTTTTTTTTTTTTTCTTCTGTCGTTTTTTTTTCTTCGGGTAATGGCGGAATAAAGTTGTATTTTTGGTTATTGATGTGTGAATTTTTAGAGGAAACAGGCTGTATGTTTGAGAAGAACTTGCCTAATAGCATTGATGTGTAGGAATGGGTTTGAACTACAGGGCAACTGATTATCACCACAAGGGCCAAGAGTGGTGGTGGGACCTTAAAAGGAAATTGAATGTTGGATGTGATGGCACGCTATAAATTGTGGCCATTCAACTGACTCTCTCGCTCCAGTTGCTGTAGGAAATAATTTCGGTGTAAATTGTAACTAGACATAGATCAAAAGTGTTGATTGGGAGATAAAGGTTAAAAGGACATGGATTGGTGATAATAAATTCCATTGCTAGAAGTGCTGGCAAGTGGTTTAATTTGGAAAAGAAATTCTAATTGACTTTTTGGTTTGATTTTCTAAGCTATTTTTATTACATAAAATGTTATAGATACCGCAATTTCTTAACTGCTCATTAAATTTTTCCAGTATCTAGATTTAGAAAGCAACATGAGACCGCAGTAAGCAAATGTTTTTGAATGCGCAGTGGGAATTAATGGTAAACCTTTGACTGACTAGCGCGTTTTCGTTTTATTATTAATCTTGCTAAAACTAAATGATAAGGGTGCACTTAAAATATTCATATTGCAATCTCGTCCTATTTTTGATGTTTCGGAAATTAAACCTTTCTGAAAATAAAAATTGTAATTTAAGGAGAAGAGGATGGATGTTTCCCACTTTGTCGGTAACAATCTTATCAGCATTTAAGTCTGTGTGTCTTGAGGCAGCTGTTGGCTTAGGACTAAGTATATCCCGGCTAAATAGATGCCAATGCATGTGTCATGCTGTGCTTCAACCCGTTGAGAAACTGATAAGACCTTCGTGAGCAGGGATCCCTGACAAGGGTTAGGCACTAAATCACAGCGAAAATAATCCCCTTTTCTCCATACAGACGACAAGTGAGTTGTGTGTAATGCATTGAACTAAACGGCGAAGCAAAATTGGGATAGAAAGTGAGGGGGAAAAAATCTTACCATTTTGGTTTCATGATCTATTGGCTGAAGCATTAAGAGAGGCCTGAGTTCCATGTCTTAAAACTGGGATATAAATCTCGCGGGGATATCTCGAATAGCCACTGTTAGTTGGCGCAATAGAAAAAGGATGTTTTTTTGGGGGAAACTCAACATTAGAAAGGAATTAGATATAAAAAGGAAAACGACCCAAATGGGGGCCGATTTAAGCTAATAGGCAGTAAATAAATAATGTAATAACGAGGAGGGGAAATGGAAATGGATTTTTTTAGTTTGGGCGTTTTAATGTTGGGGTCGCTCGAATTGGGGGAGTAGGTGACATGATGCGAAGGTTGTTGCAGTCGGTAGCCAATTGGTGAAAGGAATGCTTGAAGCGGGTGAGCCGCGGCAATGCGATTATATTGTAATCAGGCTTTTGGATGCTTTGTTGCGCTTGCTACTTTGAAAAGGAACTTTAATTAAGTTTGAAGGGACTCAGATGGGACTCAAGACCACTATTCCTTCTTGTGCGTATTCTGTTCGGCGCCTCGCCTTGTGGCAGAGAGATTTTAAATGGATCGGGATTGCTTTTTATGTACGTTGTAATTGGTGTGTGCGAATGATCGGGAAAATAATTAAACAAGTGTAGAAAAAAATTTAAGGGGATCGCTGCTTTAAGGAAGTCGTGAATTATTGTTATTGTTCACGTTGGAGTTTGTTTTATAAAGATGAATGCAGACGAAAACCTGATTGTTTTTGTTATACGGTTAGCACGGGCCTCAAAGGAGTAAGCTAGTTTTAGTTGCAGGAAAGGGTGTTGTGTGCATGCATGAACTCATTACGACCCGGTGGGAATATATGAGAAAATGCAGGAAGGTGGTATAAAAAAAAGTGAACAAAGAATGAAAAAAAATAAAACTAAAGAAAGAAAAAAAATGAAAGGAAGAAATGCTTGTGCACGCACTCGGGTGGCGCTCGGAATTCAATGTATAAAGAGCAAAGAAACTGTCGCATTGATCCGAAGAATTCAGTGTGCTTTTGGCTCTGAAGGAAAGGAAAGGAAAGGAAAGGAAAGTAGGGTTGTGAAAGAAGAGTGAATTTGAACTTGTTGACTGAAATACTTGCTGATTGCAAACTGATCTTTGTAATGAAATAACAGAGCGTTCGATGTCAATAAAAGAGAAGCTGTACGCCGACTTTTTATTAAATATTAATTTATTTTTATGTAGACAAGTGGTTATTTTATTCCAATATGTGCCTACTAAGAGAATTCAATAGGTGTGTGTGTGCATGCAGCTGTGGCAGCGGCTTTATTTTCACAAGGATCCCATATTAATTTTATTTAAACACTCATTAAATCGGTGCATGTAATAATAAAACTATTACCGGTAAACTGCTACGTGATGCACTTTAACCCGAGTGTTTGCTGCCTTCTGCTTGTCAATATCTCCCCATTGTAAAATCTCTATAACCTCGACCAATCCAATATTTTACGTCTGATGGCTAAGGTTAGAAAAGAAAACTGATAAAATAATGTTTTATTATTTTTAACTGGGTACAACCATAAATAAATGAAAAATTAGAAATTTTTCTTTTTTCGTTTCCTTTTTTAAACTTTAGATTTTACTATCGGGCTCATAAATTCTATACAGTTTAGGAAGTAATGGATTGTGAGGACTTGAAACAGCCTGATCGATGCATCCCCGCCCCGTCAGTTCAGCCTCTGTAATCATCAGTCTGTTGATTGACTAATTAATTAGTGATGTCAGTGGAATGGTCTGTGAAGCCTCCGAACTTGAATCGGGCGGAGCATTTGGCTGTCATATTTTTCTCTTGTTTTGGGTGTGGTAGACTTTTACTGTAACTTTGATAGAAGGGAAAAGGAAACAGATCAGGTTTTTCGCTTTCTCTTTCTGCTCCCGAGAGCAGGATTACGAAGATTGGCAAGCCATTTATGCAGCTGGAAGAGAGAAAGAGGCCGAGCTAAAAGCTGTAGTGCGCACTAGCTAGTGCAACTATTGTGTATGCAGTTTTGATGGCACATGACTGTTATTGCAGAGATGGTGCACCACTGCTGCAAATGGAACGCCTGGGGGAAAGGCGGGGGAAATAAAGAGAAATGAAATACAAGTAGGCGGACAGAAGGGAGTTAAAGGAGGAATAGTTTTGAAGTTTTCATGCCTAAAGTGTAAATATGTGTTGGCTGAGAAAATATGAGTAGGTGAAGGAAATTAAGTTTATGGAAACGGTTTTCGTGCTATCGGGTGATTGGTTGGTTTTGGGAGATTAAAAAAGCCTGCGCGGGTCTACGGACTGATTGTATGGTATGATGCACGAAAGGGAAAAAAGGTTTTTAAATGTAAGATTATGATCATTTGGAATTTTGAATTTGTTTTTACTCGAATGAATAAAACAGAAATGACTGCTTTCATTATTTCAATTTGAGTGATTGTAAGTGATGCAATTTTGAATCGGGTGTTCCGCACACACCCGTAATGATAACAACTTTTGAATTTTATTTAGTCTGAAGGCTGATAGGTTCTGTAGTTATTTTATTTCAAAAGAAAATAAAGGAAGTGTGCAGATTTTTTGGGTTTTAATATGGTTGTAGTGTAGATGGAGTGTGAGTTTGCTATAAAGCATTTCTGATTGTATTTTGATGCTAAGAAAATAATTTTTTGATAGTAATAATTGGGAAATGTGAAACGAAACAGCCGTCTTACATTTCAGGTTGACATTTTATGCCCGAAATGATTTTTGAAGAAATTGGAATTGCCCGTTTGTTAATTCTGCCTTTAAAATGTTTAAAATATTTTCTCTTCTTGTTCTAATCAAAACAAACTTCTTTTGTGACGTTCAAATTGCGCGTTTTGGACAATTTATTCCACTTTGGGCACTAAAAACTGGCATAAAAGTGCCCTTTTCCTTCCACAGTTGGCTTTGAACGAGGTTAGTGATTTGTAAAATAGTTTTAAATCTTTTTTTTTTTCTTTTCGTGGAGTGTGGGAGTGGATCTTCATTTTGTTTCCGATTTTAAGTTCTCGAGTTTGAAGAATGAGGAAAATGACGATGACACCCTCTCGTGAAGTGGCGAGAAATCTTTATTGCAGGATTTCCTTGTCGACTGACAAGCACAGCAACGCCAAGTATCCGTTTTATACTCGCTACTCCATTGAATTGGCCTGCTAAATTATTCTGCTACAGCCATTCACAGCTTGGTGGGCAGCATCTTTTTAAGTGGGAAAGAATCTCTGAGGTTTGTCTTGTCATTTTGAAAGACTTCTCTCCGCTTGTCACAAGGGTTCTTACGCCCACACTAACCCTTAGCTGGTGAATCGTGATGCCCCAAGCCCCAACCTTCTTCTGGCAAGGGAAAATAGACAGTGAGAGATGGGAAATGTCGCTCCTTTTGCAAAAGAAATCCAAGTATGGAGCAAGATCTATCAGTTTACAAGCGTTTGCTGTCGTCATGGGAACATTTGGATGGGGAAACAGTTTTTTTTCCTTCTTTCTTTCTATCCTTCCTCTGAGTAAAGCCACCTGTTTATTGTCAAAAGAATTTTAGGAGTTTCAATTTTCTACTCGTGCACTAGTGCTGGGTTGAAAATTCGCTTTAATGGATCGTCGCTAAGGGTAATCAAGTTTCATAGATTGCCTTGCTTTGTTTTTTTTATACTGTATTCTTTTGGGGATTATAAAATATAAAAAATATAAAAAATAGACTGTAAAGGTGATAGATAGTACCGTGAATTAATTGTATTTGTTTGCTATTTTTGAATTATGCAGTGGATTTTTAATTATTATAATTTCTTTTAAATGTGGTGAATAAAATTGGTGTTTTACCGACATCTTTTAAGTCCTTTTTGGGCGGATGCAAATAGGATTCAAGGCAACAGGAAGTGTCGGTAATCCACCAATGGGATTTGTTATGCGATTGCGAATATTGCTGTTGAATTGTCATGGTGATGCGAGTGA
Source organism: Strigamia transsilvanica (assembly GCA_034701245.1). Classification (NCBI taxonomy): domain Eukaryota; kingdom Metazoa; phylum Arthropoda; class Chilopoda; order Geophilomorpha; family Linotaeniidae; genus Strigamia; species Strigamia transsilvanica. The sequence continues at coordinate 11,183 of JAQIXU010000195.1, forward strand.
GTTGAAGGAAGTGAATTGGTGGAATCTAACACGTGAAAAGTGTATGTTGTTGACTAAGGCTCGACCAATAGGGGAATTACTATTGTGTGGGTAAACCTAACTGGATTCGAATTGTATAAAAAATCTTGAATTATTTGGAGGAAAAACTACTGTTTGAACACCAGGAGTGGTTTTTCCATAGAAATTGCGACGCAATCACCAAAAGGTTCTTCTTTTCTTTAGAGATTATCAAAAATCAATGATAAAAAAAAACCGGAATTAATTAAATTAAATTTAGACATTTCTAGCAACGAGTCTGGGAACGGTGAAATGGTTTGTTTGTTATGTATTTAAGTTTTGTTGATTTTCTAGTGGTTTGCAGTGTTCATCCGAGAGTGAAAAAAGCAATGACACAAGAGAAGCCAGCAAATGTTGACAGGGAAGAGGCATCTTTTTGCAAATGTTTCCTTTCTACAAACTACCTAACATTGCACAGCATTTGTGGGCGGCATCCACTTAGGCTAAGTGGATAGCACAAGTCGTCTTACAAGGAGACACTTCACACGAGGCAACTACTTGAAAAGGTTGTTTCATGTTTGACATGGCGGATTCGGTCGAGTTGCGAATGTCTGTCTCCGTTTTTATCTTAGGAATTGTTCTGCTGTAAGAAGCAGCAGCTGCTATTATTGTTTAGTTTTACAACATTGACTTTTACGATGTCCATAAATGTCTCGGAGATGCTCATAACCACTTACCAGCGGGTGTTATTGTAATGTTTGTTGTCATTAATATTGAAAGGGTTAGCGGATTATCATTAATATTGAAAAGGTTTGCCGGATTGACGCGGCGGAATGTTGGGAAATTAGAAAAGGGTGCGTGCAGGACGCCATGTTTTGTCACACAAGTCGTCGCTTGGCGCTCACGTGATTGCACGTGATTTACTTTTAATCGAATGCGCTGCCAAGCGTAAATAGCGGGCGAAGACGGTGGGGTGGGGCGCGATGGCTAAGTTGCCAGTCACGTGACCCATGGATGGTTGGAAGAGATGTCAGTCTTTTCTCAGCCGATGTTCAACTCACGCTTCTGTGATTTCGATAGGATCCAACGAGTAGTGGCCGTGTGGTAGCGCCCTATAATTACTTCCGGGTGTCAGTGATAGCTGGAAAATGGGGATGGGGAGTCACAGGAGACTGTGGAAGTGAAGTAAGAGGATGTTAAAGTGGGTTATCAAAATATAAAAAATATTATTAATTTTTTTTTTTGTGTAAATAAATTGAAAAATTTGAAGAATGGTTGAAGATGATAAGTGCACGTTTAGATTTTTTAAAAAAAAATCAAATTGGTTACTGAAACAACGAAAACGCGTTATGATAATAACAAAATGTGTTGCGCTTTGATTTTGTTCGTGAAGAACGATTACAAATTTTGCATAAAAGAAAAATTGTTTAAAAGCTCACCCTAATTGTTGGCTTTCTGCAATGAGTTGTACACGAATAGCGAATAAAGGTGAAATTGAAATGCCTGCAATGGAGCGATAAAAATGGCAGGTATAAAGAAAAGAAAAGAGCTTATCCTCGACTGAATGATTGTGCATAAATTATCCATTTTTTCCATGTGTCGTTAAATGTATTAAAAAAAATCGAAGTCACTCATCTTCTACTTTACACCTTTTTCTACGTCTTAATTTTCTTTTTTGTGAGTAGGTGAGTGAAGGGAATTCATTTATTTTGCTCATGATGTGGACAAGATTGAAGAGCGAGTTGCAAGTCTTAAAAAAATATATTAAGGGTCGATTGGTGATGACTTTTTTTTGCTACTTGATTTTTTAAGCGTTTTTTTTTGCTTCTTATTTTCTACAGTTTTGCTAGCAAGAGCAAACCGGATGGAATTTAATTATTCGTTGGTTGACAGGGTAAAAGGTTCTTTTGTTTTATTATCAGTTGACAGGAGGACTAATGAAAGAAGTGTGTGACAGTATGAAGTATCATCTGGCAATTTATTTCTCCTGTGACCTAGCATTTTTCCTTAAGGGTGATGGGAAATTGCTTTTAATATGCACCTACAGTCAAATAAATTATATTAGTTTTTCTCCCTCCATTCGTTTTCTCATTTCTATTTTTGAGGTCGGATGAGTTGGTTTGGAAAAGAAATCTACACTTTGCCTGTGGGAAGTAAAACGAAGGAGGGAAACTTGTTGTGCAAATTGAATCAAGTAGGTGGGAATTTAATGTCTGTATATATTTTTTAAGAGGGAAAAAGACGGTTAGATGTTACACATGTGGGTGTACGACAGCTCTTTAAAGTTGGTTGCAAATTAGTTGCTGCACACTTTATATTGTTCAAATAAAGCCGGTGGCAACAAAATCCTCAATACTATTCAAACAAAGCCGGTGGCAACAAAATGCTCACCATACAATGATAATTCTTAAGTTTTATTGATTTCCATGCGTTGATTATGCGTGTTTTGATAAATTAAGTGCAAAATTCTTGTTGAAGCAAAGACAACTTGCTCTGCAAATTTTATTCTCTAAATTCTATTTTAATATAGTGTTAAATGTGCAATTAGTGGCAAGAAATGCATTAAATCATTTTTAGAATGCGGGTATTGTGGTTGGATAACAAAATTAGATATTTAATTTAAGAAAATATTTTTTTTTTATTACTGAATGAGCAAACAAAATATTTTTGCAAAAAAAAAGGTGCAGAGTAACTTTTTTTTGTGGTAGGATAATTTCGATGCAAACTCGCGAATTGAATGATGGTGGTTTTAAGTTTGGAAGTGGAATTTATTTGGAGTCTGCTTTTGGAATTTGAAACACGTGTTGATGCGTGAAATTGGTCCACGGTGCATATTTCATTTATCGGCTCTCGGTAACAAACATTATTGGATGAAATATAGGTAGCGATGTCTTTCTAGGGGATTACAATTTAGGTATGATGAATGATGATAGAGAAATGACGTCACGAGTTGAATTGTAATGAGGCCAAACCTGCTTCATTTTGTCAAATCGAGAAGGGCCCTAGAAAAAAAGATTTCTTTGGGGGATTTTGTTCTGTCTGATGAGTGAAATCCACTATTGGTTTTCATCGGAATGAATTCTTGTATTCTAATGAGGCACTTTGGCACCCAGGTCACGCAACCGTGTTTAGTCCCCCTAGCGGCGTGTGAAAAGAAAGTAAATTCAAGAGGGGATTGTGGGTTGTAGGTGGTGCCATGTGATTGAACAAGGAAATCTTACCTCGCTGAAATGACACGGGAGGGATATGTCAGCATCCAAACTCGTTGTGACGGCTGGCACTGGCAAATTTATATTCCTTCATCTGGAATTGAAAGATGGAGAGATAGATGGCGGGTTATGATGTCCTCGTTAAAATGAATTGGAGCCCCAAGAAGCGAGAGGACTTTGAACAAGAATTTTCGAATTTTAAGAATTTATTTCTCGAAAAATCAAACGATCACGACGTTTATGAAAACGGAGGATACATTTCCTTATTATTTTGCCCTTTATTTTATTAGTGGTGATTTTTTTTATTTTTATTTATTTTTTTTTTAAAAAACAAAAGTGGAAGAACGATCTCAACGTTTTTGATGTATGCAAGCATTTTACCTGAATAAGGAACGGTCATTACAATTTCAAATGTGCCGTTGAGTTTTTTTTTTCGTCGTTCTCTACAGAGTAAACATGAAAGGCTCATTTGTAAACATCACTTTCCATTTGGCCTCTGTTTGTTTCGCTGTGCTTGTAAGTTTTATCGTTTATTCTAACCCATTATGATCCGAGGGTGAAACGCATTCTCTAAACCTGAACTGTAAAACTAAATAATTAATTCGTTTGCGTCGGCAATTAACTACTACAAGTAATATCTTGTTTGTTTTTAAAATTATAACACGTTATCATATTTTAATAATGTGAGGACAGCAACTAAGAAAATATGAAAGTGGAAAGTTTCGGTTTAGTACGAATTTTTAATTCGAGAATGTCTCATATTCCAATTTTATATTTTCATCAAAGCCTCGTCGCTTCACCTGAATCGCTGAGGGTGATTTATTAAACAAAAATTGGATCCTTTATTCCTTAAAAGTGAATCTCAATCACTTGTCAACGCAAGCAAGAACAACAGGCCGAAGTTTTCAAGTGAGATTAAAATGTCAGCCATTATTACAAAACAATTTGGTCTACTCTGTACTAAATTGAGCAGATTTTAAGCTCATTTTCGATTTTCATTTATTCTGTGATTTATTTTCTTTATAAAGTTGGTCAATAACTGCGCGTAATGCAAAAACCAATTGGAAATACAAAAGAAATTCTTTAGAATTGATTTTTTTTGTTCTCGATTGGTGTTAGTTCCTGGTGCGAAATTGTAGGGGAAAAAAGGTTTTATTGGAATGTATATAGGTGTACTGCATTTAAATAGCGTTGGTTTGAAATTAGCAATTTTATTAACGGTTTGTACTATTCATTTGAATGAAATTTGTTTTTCGTCTCGTTAGAACTCTGTTTGAGGTTACATCAATGTCAGAATTCGGCTTAAATGTTGAAATGCAGTATGTTTGCAAAGAGGAGAAAGAAACCACCAATAACGGAAATGGTGCGCATATTTATTTTACGTAACATTACGCAAGGGCCTTAAAAATTGTCAACAACACTAAGGGCATGAGTTGGCAAACTGCCATGTTTGGACAGAACAGAAGCCAAATCTGAAATAATAACAGTACTTAAAATTTTAACAGTACTGTTGGAAAAATTGATCGGTTAAAGTTAGCCGTTGTGAAGGTGATAGAAACCTGTTTTTTTTTACGGTTTTAGTGGTACTGAACACACAAGTAAATAATAGATTTTTATAGTTAATACGAAGAGTTGGGTAAAGGTGCTGACTTGTGAATTGTGTGTTAAGATTGGGCAATTTTTTTATATTTTTCTTTTATGCCATCGTCTTTTATAGTGGTTTTATTTATGCGTTAATGACAGAGTGAAGAGGCCGAGTATTGTGATGTCAGCGGGAAAAGAAAGGGTTGACAAAGACGATGGGAGGCGGAGAAAATAGTGTCAATGCCCTCGAAGGCAGAATCGTAAAATCTTGGCTATTTATTTGTCAGTCATTTCCCAAATTGCACTTAGCAGAAATTTGTCCCCATTGAGAGATTGCATTTTTTATTGCACAGCATCTTCTATTTTTTTTCTTTTTATTTTTAAAAAAATATTCTGCAAGTAATTTTTGCTGTTTAAACTTAATCAATATAACGTGATGAAACCGTAAAACGATAGATATTATTGGTTGTTCAAGATGTTTACAGTGGTTTACTATGTTTTGTCTTGTTTTCAAAATGCAGCTGCCATCTCAGCAGGGAAAAAAATCATACCATTTTATCTTTATTCTCAGGAGTGTATAAAAAACCAGATGTGAAGGTTTTTTGTTGTCCTGATCACTGTTTAATGCATGAAATGGAACGAATGTGAAGCAACATAAAAGCAGATTCAGTATAATAACATTTGGGCGACAGAACTGACAAGTGAGGTAAATTTGGGTTAGACAGAAACGACAAAGTGCAAGTAAAATATTTTAAATTTGAACACAAAATTGTTTAAAAATTCATACAAGAGATCGATAACTAATTACATACGAAAAGGACCAAGAAATAGATAATGTTTGTGTATTTCTATGGTGGTTGTTACTATTGTCTGCTAACATATGACGTAGAGAGACGTGAAGGAAAAAAGATTTCATAGATAACACATGCATTTGAAGTGCGTTTACTAGCCTTAATCAATGAATTCAGAAAATTATTTCTAGTGATGGTTTCCGTCTGTCACCGTTTGTGCTTTTATAGATCTAAAGCTGAAATCTCCATGCCGCTTTTATTAACCCTGTGAGTCAGTAACGAGCGTGGGTTAAGGTTGACCAAGAAAGACTAACTTTTTTTCCGGAAGTACATGCATGTTTATATCGGATTAGGGGTTAGGGGAAAGGATTGTCCAATCCTAGGACGGAGGGTCCGGTGGCGCCGTCGGTCACTTGATGGCGAGAGTGGGCATCGGCGGAGGTTAGGGGAGCTGAGGTCACAAACTCATTCTGGTTATAAGCAAAATTTTAAGAAAAGATGCGTTTGTGATAAAATAGTCGCGCACAAAAATTACGCTACTCAATTTGAATAATTATTTACTGTCTGTAAATTTAGCTTTGATTAGTCAATTTTATTTGCACTGACAAGTGAGTAAAGTAAACTAAACGCTTAAATTGCTTTGCGAATGAATTCCCATTTGTTTGGCATTGTGGGAGAGGTGTTTTTTTAGTTTTTACTGTTAAAGATTAATTTCAAAATGAAAGAAATGTGATGCCAAGAGGATGGAAATGAAGAAAAAAAAGTGAATATTCTTGATTGTTGCATGAATTACCTTTCCCATTCATAATTAAATAAATTTTTTATTTTTTTTTTGTCTTTGAACCTTACAAGTTTCTATTCATGTTTCGGGTTGTTGGTGGGTGCTGCAGCTGCAAAAGTGCGCTGCAAAGATAAACGTAATTTTTCTCCTTTCTGTGTCTCACTTCGGTGTTGATAACCCCTGGTGGCGAGTGTTTTAACTTACTCGTTCGCTCATAAAATCCTGCACCTGATAAGAACAGTCATTTGCCAACATCCTCTGTTCAGGAATGGCCTTGCTTTTCCCTATAACACACCTGTCATTGCAATAGCAGTAAATAACGCTTTTTCCTCTATAGGCTCCGATAAAACTCCCTTCTCTAAAGGCCTTTCTACTGACCCGTGATGTAGAAGAGACCTTTTTCCAGTAATTAGGCGATTGGTATGGTGGTCGGAAAGCAGGAAATTGTTCAACTGCAACTAAGTGAATTTTTGGTGAATTTGTACATTTTTCAAAATGTTTTATCTTTTTATGATAAGACAGTTTGAGATTTGAAAATTCGAAGAAAAGATAATTGAATAGAATTCCATTCGAGATGTGTCAAATTGAACATTTATTTGTTTTTCTGCTGTTGATTTTAATTTTTTTGAAATGTGAAAATTTGATTTGAATATATTTTCTCAGGCATTAAATAGGAAAAAAGAAAATTTTTTTCTCCTAAATTCCAAAAAAAATCTTCTTTGCGATGCACTTATTCGATTGAATGTTTGCTTTCATGTAACAACGAAAGGTATTTATCGTGTTGACTGATTCGCACCATATGTCTGCTTGCTTTTTTTCACAAATGCATGAAAAGAAAAAAGTTATCTCCTCTCGCTTCGCATCTCTCCACGATTTCAATATCATTCTCTTTTCCACCATCGACGATTATGCCGGAGACTCGTAATTCGACGAGCAAGAGAGGAAAATAGAGGTTGATGGGAGCTCAATTGATCCATTCAACGGAAGACCTGAGAATCAAAAAGCGAATATGATGAGGATGGTCTTGCATATAACTTTATTGGTTATTGATGCTCAGTGTTCCGTGCACTAGAAATTACACTAGGTGTAGCCCTTTTATTACTCTCGATAAGGTATATTACTTGCGTGGGTGTAAAAGGGGATTTTGCTGGAATCACTATAAATCCTGATTTGTGTATTTGTTAGCTCAGTTTGAGAGTTATGATTTGAGAAATTGATGTGTATTTGTCTGAGCTGTGAAGACATTAAAAGGGATTCGAACAAGTTGCTTTTAATCGGATTTCGGGATGGAGAAAAGCTATTTGAAAAATCTTCATTTCTTTTGGAAGTCTTTACGCGTAAATAGCTGAATAATAAAAAAAGTCGACTGGATAGCGTTGTTGCTGATCAATCTGGTTTTATGGCTGTGTAATTTCTTAAGTAGTTGTTATGATTGTAATTGTTCGCAGTTAACTGGCTCATAAGGTCTGGTTTATTGCCTGATATTTTGTAGTTATTCTTGGGAGAGTTAAATGTTAATAAGCAGAAAATGCCGTACGATTGAAATTTATATTTTATTGCCACTCAAACATTTATTCGAATGCACAAGTTTGTAGTGAGCTAAAAGTTTCGCGGCTCTATCTCCGTTTCCTGAATAATTCTGAATTTGGTATTGATTCTATTACTTTTTTATATCAATTTACTGGCATTTTTCGTTTTGATTTGATATAAATCTGAAGAAAATTCTCTTTTATGCACTTTTATTTGCACTGCTCTATTCTCAGGAGGGTAAAAGCGGAATTTATTTTTTCGAAACTTTTGTGTTAGTTTGAAGCGCGAAAGGGTGTAAACGCTGCAAAGACTTTACGTGAATAGATTTTTAAAAGTGGCTTCGATTTTTCAAAACCGCTGCGATTTTGCTCCAATTGTGATGTTTACACAGTGGTTTAGAATGTTCAAAAAAAATTTTAATCTAAAATTGCGTTGCAAGTAATCATTTTTGGTTCGATAAAGTGGTCTTGAATTGAAAGTATACGTCAATATTGTGTTTGAAGCTTCATATAAATGTCCTCTTTAATTTAAAGTTGCACATTTCAAATAAAAAGAAGAAATAAAGAAAAAAAACAACTATTTTCTCGTGAAAATCGTTTGTGTTTTCTATTTTTTTTCTCTCTTTATTTTTACAAAACTTCCTTTCAAAATTGAGGGAATATGAAATGAAACATCAAATTTTGATAATTACATTATGAATTATCCAGATTTGTAAAAATGAGAAATTTTTTTTTACGAGCACACACGAGATATTTTTCCACTCAAGAAAATGATATAAACCCACATTGGAAAGCGAGTTGCGCGCAAATCATATTTTATATATAGTGTATCGTAGAAGATTTATGTATTCTCTTCTGTCTTCTTCATTCCAATTTTCTCCACTTCCCTACGTCTTTTGAGCCATTGAGAAGAGTTTATGTTCCGTTGTTGGTTGGAAGGTAAAGAAATCTGCACACGGATGGTTTGAGCGAAACGGAGATGCGAAGGAAGTTTAGGCTTGGTTAGAAGAGCCGAATTTTGTCGTGAGTTTTTTAGGCGAGAAAAATGATTGTACGATGGTTATGATGCCAAAGACGTTTGCTCGCTCATGCAGCTTGTGCTTTGGAGAAGCCAGCACACTTATACCATCCTCTTCTGGCCTTTTCCCTCAAATGCCTAATGCAAAAGGAAGTCAGATGTAGAAGTGGCATTTCAGTCTACTGTTGGAAATCTATTTTATCTCTTTTTAAGGTTTCTGCCTCTTTACGCGTCTAGCTTTTTCTATTTTAAACATGGTGACTGGTGCGTTGCTGATTGGGGCTGAGCAGTGAGCACTAATCGAATATTGTTTGTGACGAGTGATGATTTGCGTCTGCTGTAGTTGGGATGGAATGTGACGAGTATTTTGATTGACGGGTTTGGAAGCGATGTCCACGTTGTGGTTATTAATCTAATTTCGAGTTAATTTTTTTTTTTGGTTGCAATTGTTGCCACAAGGTTGAGCTCGGACAGTTAAATTAAGTTGAAGCCGACGTAAATTGATTAGTGTACAGAATGTTGTAAATGTAATTACGAGGCCAGCGGATGATAACCAATACTCTCGAGCTGATATTAAGTGATTTGAGGAGACAAAAGAGGGGTGTGTGCTATGCCGCAATGAGTGCGAAGCGGGAGGGGGAGAAGAGGAAGCAATAAGAATCCAGAGGACAAGAATCAGGGTCTTGTTTACTTCGCTATTATGAATGGAGTGAAGACATAAGAAGTCGTGTTATTTCGTTCGTGCGCAGCTATTGGTAATTTCTGCTTTGAATTGCACGACAGAAGCCATTCTACTGCTTTACCACAAGTTTGAAATGAACAAAAAGAACCGTTGTTTGCAAATAAATGGTTCGTAGAATCTGCATACAACGTTGGATGAAATAATTTCGGAATAAATCACATCCAAACCGAGTCTGGACGGTCGACTTTATTTACAATAAAATAAATAGTTCATTTGTTAAAGATTATGGAGGATCAGGCATTGTCTGTGACTCGTCTGGAGGAAGTGTTATTGCACATTTAGTGCCGGTATAAGCTTAAGTACAAAAGGAATATTATTGTATCGTGAAAGTGGAATCAAATGAGCTCAGTCTAACTGGATTAGAATTAGCACATGTGCCCTCTTCATTTTCCCATTTGCCTACGTGATTACAGTGGTTGAAGGGGATTTTAGCATGATTTCTGCTGAGCAGATGTGAACAGCAGCGCCACATGTGCATTTGAAGAGCTTATTGCCGAACTTGGCCATCAGCGATAAATATGACAGTGGTTGAGTAATTTAACGATGCAAAGTGGCGTAGGGCGACATTTTGTAGGCATCAAATTTGCGTGCTATGTCACATGTTTTTGTCAAGCCTGTCACATTTGTGAATATTAGGTTGCATGAAATTCCCCGAACGCTTTGGTCGCGATGCAAAGAGTTGCGAAAAGTGTTGTGCTAAGCTCCCCCTGTTAGAGTATTTCTGCACACAGCATGTCTTGCAGTGGGATAATATTTGTGTTCTGTTTGAACATCCGCAATTTTAATTGGTTACGCACACGTAAACATCCTTTTGGCTTTGACAGCTCGTCTGCCAACTTAAAAATGATTAGTCAAGAGGATTCTTATTAATTTTCTTTCTCGAAGTCGACAAAAAAAATTAATTGATTATTTCGCGTGGAATAAAAGGCGGCAAAATGTGCACGTGACGGGCGAATTTGTTTATTGGGCGAGTAAAATATACAGCAAGTAGTGTGAACTCTGCGGGGGAGCATGTTGTGATCATGTGGAGAAAAAAGTGAATTAAATGAGTCGGATCAAGTGGATGAAAAATTACTACCATACAATTTAATTTTGTTTATACATGCTGAGGTTTATGTGCTCATCCATTTTACTTGGTGCACCGGTTGGAGCAGAGATGTTTGCGAGTAGCAAATTGCTCGATACATCATTGCACTTCAAACAGATGGTAACCTATAGAATAGAAATAGGCAGTATTATGGAAATGGTTGGGAAAAAAGCTCCTGCATCGCCTCCATCTTGCCGATGAGCATTCGGTATTTGAAGATGTTCCAATACCCTCCTCCTCTTCATCTCAGCTTTACGATTATTGAAGGAATCGAAATTAATTAAAACGCGTAATGACAGCATTAGGCCGCATCCGTTTGTCACGATGTTCACAATCAGCCAGGCTGTCAAAATGTGCTGTTGGTTGTGTCAGCCGTAATTTTTGGGTCATCTCAGCTTTATTTTTCGATGTGATGATGGGAAACTTGAGTTTTAATGGAGGGGGTTTGTCAAATTAATGCGTACACTTAGGTGTTGGCCTTTTCACTCGACTGCAATTTGCTCTGACATCATCATCACTATCATGTGTGGATGGACACACAAAGGTTTTCGCTGCCATTAGCTGTTGCGTCGAGTTAATGGACTTTGAACGTTTATAAAATTTAAACGGTGAATATTATGAAAAGACATTTAAGATGAAAATACGTTTAAGCCTAAATAACGTATTGGAATTTTATTTGATTATGAAATGACCGTTTTGAGTTTTAAAGCTCGAGCAGTTGTGAAAGTGTTGTGGAAATGTGGTAACAAGAGTTGAAATTGCACAAACTAGAAATGAAATCATGCTGGATTCAAAAAAGTGCATTGCACAGAAAGGACTATAAGCATGGGCAAAGAAATATATAAAACGTTATTGGAAAGACGAAAATAAACATTTAATCTCGCTAAGGGATTCTTATGTGCAGAAGCTATTACTTTAAAAGCTAATTTCAAATGGATTATATATGAATCATGGAGCAAGGAGATTTTATCTATTTATTCACTTATTTCCAAGTGAATTATACGCACTACATCAGCACAATTGTTTTCAACATTGGAAATTATTCCTTTGGGTCAATTAATTCGCAATAGAGAACAATAGTTGCAATTTCAGAATTAATCTTCGAATTTTCATTGCAGTCACCTTTGACATTAACTTGTTGAATTAATTTCAAACGGTTTTATCATCATTAAAAAAAAAATTATTTGTGGTAGAAAAACTGGATGGAAATATTTATATCACTCTACATGAGAAATAGGATTGCCAGTAAATGGATCCTCTATCTATGACTAACAGCTCTCTTCAGTGTCAACTTGAGACCGAGTAAAGAAATCTGACATCTACTATTGCAGTGTGCGTGTATGGGGGCTACTTGCCTTAATAAATTATGGAATATTTTCCTCGCTTCACAAGCTTTTTGGTGGAATCGAAGATTCGTCTCTTGTGACAGACAAGCAACACAGTGGTGCGCATCTCGTTCTGACTGCTGCTAGTGTAAATGTATGGTGGTCGATAGTGGTTGCTTGAATGTCCGTTCATTCTGCGATTTCATGCATCAAGAGCATTCCCCAACGGGAGCTTTAGCACTAATCTTGCAGGCCTGGCGAGCAACTGGGGAGTCATTGCTGTTCTCCTCTTCCATCTGCTCCCTTCATTTCTCTTTGCTTTTCTCAATTTATCCGCTTCCTGTTTGCGATTTATTCGCGGATAATTATTTATAAAGGTTGATGAATCTATTTGAACTATTTTTTCTTCTTTTCATCGCCTGGGTTTGTGGGTAAGGAATATTTTATTGGATCAATTTTGGATGTGGGTTTTTCCGCTCCTAATTCATTAGTGCAGGGAAGTAGAGATGGGTCCTTTATTTGTGGATTTTTGTAGCTAACTAAGGAGTTTTTATACTCTTGTGGTTTTGAGTTAATTTGAAATTTATTTCTGTTTTTCAGAGCAGAAACTCTAATTGAATGTTCAGTCTTGCTTCACTTTTCTTTTTTCTTTTGAATATATGAAAATTGATGGGATAAGTTGTTTTTATCTTGTTAATTTTTCGCTTTGTTTGATTAATTTTTTAAGGTGGCGTTAGAATATGTTGTGCAGTTCTTTCAAATGGAAATAATTCATAATTTTGTTTATTCTTTGGGGAAAAAAAATTTATTGTCAAAACAGAGCATTAGAGGAGCAACTTTAGCGTGGTAATTACAATGGTTTAAAGATTTGCTACAAGTCTTATGAGGGAAAATTGGAAAAATGATAAGACGACTTTGGCAAACTGCAAACATGTAGGGCATCTGCGTTGCAAGAATACAAACATCTTTGCAAATTCCTCGAGGGTGTTATGAAAAATGAAACATTCTCTTCCGACCTTGGCACATACGAAACTTAGTTCTTCATAATTTTTAAATAGATAATATTTTTTTAATTTTTTCTTCAGCACACACAAGTAATCAATCATCATTCTCAAACCACTTGCATCCTGCGGCTGCAGTTGGGAATGTAAATGTTAGCAGAATACTTTTGGAATGAGAATTTTTACGTTTTCTGTTACATGTTTTAAATGTGTCACATATGTGCGTTAAAGCTTGTGTTTTATATTTTGTGTGCACATAGCAGAAATCACGGCAGTTGGTAATTAGTTGTCGAGGAAATGTCTTTACTTTTTATTATTTTTTGTGCAACGTTTACAAATTTATCTAAAGTTGAAATTTTAAACCACAATGACTTGAGCGAACTTGAGTTTGAGTTTAGAGGAAAAGCAGTGGCGTTTAATTGGCTTAATCCAGCTCTTTTTTTATATAGCAAGGTGGAAATTTTAAGCTTTTTTTGAATCACGATAATACTTTTTTTTTTTGAGAAAAGAATCATTTTTTAAGTCTCATATTAACAATGTCTGGTTTTTACCAGAGCTGTTTTACAGCCAATAAAATACTTGCGTGAGGTTTTGATGTATTTGCAGTGAAGTAACAAACATTTGGATATAAAAAAAATAAGGATTGTATCTAAGGTGGTGGCAAATGGAGGCAGCGTACTAAAATGTAATCTATTTTACACAGACCAGTGTGTAACATCAACTTAGCCATGTGAAATGGCGTGTGCAAGTGTACATCACTTACAGATGTTTAAACGTGTGTAAACTCATTTTTTGTCGGTGTTCACTGGTCTTACCTGCTGAAAATAGCGACTATTTCTTTCCTGGCTGTTGTAATTCTGTGTTTGATACACAATTTCATTACTAATAGCAGTTCCACATGCTTGTTAAAAGTCAAACCAGTTTTCTAAATTGTTGGGGTTGTGTGCCAACATTACATAAAACAGAGTATATTTCATTTATTAATACAAGAAAAGAATTTATTAGATGAAAATATTTGTAGAGAAGCTATTTAAAGAGGGGGCAATGGTGGCTCCCAAGAGTTGAAAACAATAACTGGTGATAAAAATCCCAAGTAAACTGCAGTTGGCAATGGGGAAGAAAAATGCAAAGTTATTACTGCGTGTACGTTGTATATGTGCGAATGCTGCTCATCCATCGCCATCTGCATAACACATATGCATGGAAACACGAGCGCCCGCAACAGCTTCGTTTTATGAGTCGTCTATTATAAAGTTTGCTCACGTAGATTTCCCAACATTCCCTTGTCTGCTGCTTGCATCTCTTCTTCCGCCAATCGCATCGAGTAAACAGAACACGTTCCCGCATTACAATGGCCGCGGCGACGAAGCCACTTCTTATTGATGCAAGACTGAACATTTTCTCTCCTTTTCCTTTTCCGCCTGCGGATTTTTACGGTGTCGAGTTAACGAGTAGAGATGAGGCTGGGTCCATGTGGGTTCTTGTTGCCTTTCTCTTCCGCTTCTGGCTTATATTTTTTTATTAGGGCCGAATCGTGTTCGACAGTCGTTTCCTAAAGTGGGTGCATATTGAATCTGGTTATGGTTAAAGCAATAACGGGAAAGGGGCGGTTTCCGAGTGAAAAATTTTCACCTCGTAATTTTTTTCTTTTTTTTTTTCCTTTTTCATTCCTATTTTTTTGGTTTTTGAATGAAAAGTGGAAATTAAATTTTTGTGAGGTCGGATAAGGCAAGTAAATTTGTCTGCAATGTTGAAAACATAATTCTATAAATGGATTTCGAGACGTTGAAATAATTTGGCATTTTGTAGGTTTGTGGTGGCTCGTTTCAAGTGGTTTTTCTGTGGAAATAAAACGGTGCAGACAATTTTTATTTTTTATTTTTTTTTTAATTTAAAAAATGTAAGAAGATGTAGCTAGTGAGTTTTTAAAGTGTTTTTTAGGCGGGCTTGCGACTTTCTTGTGACGAGTTCGTTCGGAAAGTAAAAGATATATTCGTAGGCTTGCTTTTTGAGATTTTTTGGAATCGGGCCATGATCCTATACCTCATCGACAACTGATGTGCCCTCTTGTGCTCTATGCTTGGAAAATATAAAAGCATAAGAAAAAAGTATTGGCACTCTTCGGTAGAGAAGGTGAATGGCCTATTTGAACATTGATCCATACATCAAGATAAATGATATACCGGGCAAAATACGCCTTATTCAGCACAGGCTCTTGTCGTAAATCATGGCATAAGTTTTAGTTTAGATTTGAGTTGACAGTAAACGAAAAACAATTTGTTTTCGTTTCATATATTTATTTACACACAATTTTTTCTCAAAGAAATTACAACGCAAGAAATATTAATACTTTTCAATTTTTATTACCGAAAAAATTGAAGGGAATTATTTTTCAAGCGTCCATATTTTCCTTTTGAGATTTCTGTTTTGTTTTATCAGTATTGCTGTTAAAGCTGAATGAGTGATCTTGCGGTAAACCCAAATAATTACTAACGTTTTATTTTTATTTGCTCTATGAAACTCACTGGTATTTGGTCAAAATAAAAAGCCATTTAAAAAAAAAAAAAAAAAGTTGTAAAATGGTTTTACATTTGCCTACGCCAACGACTTCAGCAACGTTTCAATTACATTTCAGCACACAGTTGGAAGATGGAATTCGTTTCACGGGGACGCATATACCATTGCACGTCACATTACTCGATTTATGAGTATATAGCCTTTTTAAATTGGTGCCAAATTAGAAAGGGAGGTCCCACTTGCATTTTAGCTCTCATCTCCCTTGGTTATTCCGTCAGTTAAATTTTAATCTTGAACTCACGATCTGTATACAGAGCCCCCCGTATATAGATTTTCTCCTTGCTGAACACCGTTGTGAATGCGGCGTTTGAAGATACGACGACGAACGAACGAGACGATGCTGTTATTCAATTAAGATGAATGATAATCTAGGTGAGTCGCTCTAATGTTTCCAACCATCGAAGTAGAGGACCCAGGTCGCCGATTGCCTTCTGTCAGGTCCTCGATTGGCCTATTAAGAAAGCGTTAAAATGTCGCCAATGGCCCAGTAGTCGAGGTACGCATCTTGTAATAAAATTCACCTCTTAAAAATTGGAACGAGGACAAGCCTTCCAACAATTTAAACGAAACGTGATGTGGATATGCCGCTTCGTCTTCGGCTGTTGATTCAATTTTCTGTACACTACTTTCGTTTGAAGAAAAAAAATGTGTGGGGGGAATTAAAATTTATTGATTTTTTTTTTTTTTTTTTTGGAATTTGAAGTGGGACGTACAAAGCAGATTCTCGATTCCTTTATTGATTCATGTGTAAAATTCCGTTTCCTTTTCTTTTGCTGTTTTATTTATTTAATCCATAAAGCCAATGCTTTAGTCAGGTTACAGTGAGTGGGGGTGAAAAGGGATCCCATTATTGTTGACCTCGGGGATTATTGTACTGTGATGAATGGATGTCGGAACGCAAGGCACGCGCCACAATTCTTTGCACAAGAGCTGTGGAGCACGCATGCGTATTGGTGTGGGTGCGTTTTCTATCCTATATCGCACCGCCTCTCTTGTTGTACAGTGGAATAATTAATCATCAGACCTCAGCCAAGCGCCAAGCAATCTGCCGTAAAACGGTGATGGGGTGTTGTGTAACTATAGCAACGTACACAGTTCACGCGCGACGAGATAAAGCGAGAGGGAATTCTTTCGAAACCAAGTATTATACTGTTTACTCAAGGACTACTAACTACACTCGGTTTACCCGCAACAAATAGACTCGGATAAATATGTGCCTTGTTTTGGTTTATTTTTCTAATGAGCTTAACTTTCTTATTCATTGCTGCAAGAAGTTTTTAATCTTGGAAAAAATTTTTCTTCTTTTCTTAACATTAAAAAAAAATTCTAAGGAAATATATAAGCTTGTAATGTGATGACTTTCTTTTTGGATGACGTCGTTAACTCATCTTAATGAGCACATTTTTAATTAAATAGTCTTTTCGTACATCAAATTTCGGAGTTGATGGAGATAAAAGGGTTAAAAGGAAATATTTTTCACTCTTCAATCTTCGCTTGACGGAGGAGAGTGAGAGAATTTAGCAGTTGAACGATAAATTAAGTGCAACGTCGTCTAAAGCATCCAAATGGAAAGAATGAAATAGAGGGCAGGGAAAAAAATGTAAAAAAAAAAATAAAAAATAAAAAAAACAGAAAAAGAAATATTATTTCTCTATATACATTATACGTAATATGGGGCTGCGAGGCAAACCACAAAAGTTCGGTTTATGGAGATAAGTGCTGGGTGCAATAAAAAAAAAGATTTGTCGTAGTCGGTAATTTGTTAGCTTGCTTCGTCTTTGCGTGTTGTAAGAATTGAGATCGAAGTGGCTCGCCATATTGCTACCTATTAACTACAAGCAGAGGAAAAGAAAGGCAGGAAGAGGAGAAAAAGGATTTATCTTGTGAGTTAATAAATTGGTGTCAAGAGATAATGGGAACAAGAATAGCATTCACTTGATCGTGTAAATGGAACATGAGATGGATTGATAATAAAAATGATAAAACATACACTCAAATATAATAAAAAATTATTTAGAATTTTCTTTTTTTATTTAGGAATGATTTTTTTTTTCCAAAAAAATAAACAAAACTCTTGGTTTCTTATTACAAATTTTGCATTCAAATGGAAAGGAAAAATTTGTGAGTTTAGTCCAATTTCAGTAGAATGTGAAAATAATTAGAAGAAACCTGGGGTGGCGGTGGTTATTTAACACTCCTTTGATGTTTTGTTGTTCACCTTTATTCTAACCTAGTGTATTCCTTCCACGTGATTGTTAAGTTGAATGTGGAGAATGGCAGTATTCGCCTGTGGGAAGTGAATGGCAGCCCCCGCAACAAAGTTGGAAGCAAATAATCAGTGCAGGGCACAGGCAAGTGGCAAAGGCCATTTGCGCTACAAGTGTGGCTACGCCTGCAGCTCGCACCATATACAAGTAATTGCTGCAACCGGTAAAGGAGATAAGAGATAAGGAAGACTCGCAAGTCGCAACTGATGGGCGCTAAATGCGTGAAAAGAAATGAAAACAAAATCACGTCTTTTAGCAGTATGGGGTTTGGGATTAAGTTTTTTTTTTTGAGGTTATGTACACAAAAGACTTAAATGTTCGTAAATTAATGGAGTGCCGTTCTTGAGGAAAATTTTAGTTGTTTGCAAAATTCATAAGTAGAATGCTGTTTTTTTTTTTGTGTTTTATAATTACGTATTTAAATTTGAAGTGAATTAGTTTGTAAACTTTAAATATCTCATTCATTATTTGTTTAACTTTTATAAATAATTTGTAGTTGGAGTGGTGTTGGTGGGGGTGGGAGATTTTAACGAATCGGGTCGACATTTGTAATTTAGTTATTAATTTTTATGAATTATTTTTGTCTATTTGTTTTGAGTTGGTTTAGGAACGATATAATAGCAATAAAAGCAAAGTGCTCTGGGTTTTAGAAAGCTATCAGGTGTCATGAAGTTTAATTTGCAATTTATCAACAAAAAGTAAACCTCGACAAACTGCATTGCAGAGGCAAATATGCGACCACAGGAAGGATTTTTTTCTCTTTGGATTTTACGATTAATAAAAGAGCAGTTTGAGATAAAATATTAGGAAATAAATTTTTTGGTTCGAAACTGGCAAATTGGCTATAGACTCGAGGAAGAATGAGCTAGGGCCTTTGGAACAATCTCGAATAAAGGATTTACACTTCAAAAACCAACCAAAAAAAAAATATATATAAAAACCTGTGTGAAAGAACAAACAAAGCAAAAATATTAAGGCAGAATGTTTTTGTGGTTTGGTGGTTGATTTTAAATGGCGTTCATTTTCATTAATGGGAAGTTGTAAAAGAAAAAATGTTGTTAATTATTTTTCGTACGAACGAGTTGGATGCTGGAAAGGTGTATTTCTTTTTCTACACAAAGAAAACATCTTGAGAGTTACCACAAAAGGTGCGAAGTCATCTGTTGTTACTTCTAAAAGTAACTCGATTGAAGGAGACGTTTTCTCGAGCGCATCTTTGTTTCTTAATTTAAAAAAAATGTTTTTTTTTATGAGGATATCTGAAGAAAAAATTTTTTTATAATGAAAACGAGAGGAATATGAGAAAAAATCGAAGTAAAAGTGGCTCATTAAACCCAAGTTCACCTTATTCATGATTTAAAGGCCGAAGGTGAGTAGAACTTGCTTGTAAAATCATGTCAAAATCCACTTGGATCTGATGACCCGTGGCACACGTGTCCCTACCCAGAAAAGGAATACGTGGGACCTTTTAAACTAGTAGTTAATGGGTTAAAGATGATGTCACATATTCAATTGAAATTTTAAGGTCAGTATATTGAACTGGAGAGTATGGGCTCGAGTCACCGGTGCTTCCAAGTGTGAAGAACTCGCCCAGTTGTACTAATCACGAGTGGGAGGCCAATAGAGGGTCAAACCGCCAAGGAGGATTTTATGAATTCGCCAGCTGCTGTTAATATGCTTGCTGAAGAAAGGCATACGACACGAGTATAGAAGGTGTGGTAAAGTCGTGAGAAAAGTGCTTGGCACGTCTGTTGTTTGTTATTACAATTAAGGAAACAAATTTTCTACACGAATTAGTGTAGTGCACACAGTAGTATAAGTTTCTTAGTTTTCGAGATTTGTGCATTGCGAGAAACTAAATATTTTTTTGGAAATTTAATTATAAAGTTAGGTGTTTTATTATTGCAATAATAGAGATTTAGCGTTTTTCCCTCAACTAAAAACACAAATCAAGACACAAACCTAAAATTTCATCACGTGATGACAAGTTTGCGTTTAATTGTTTGGTTTGTGTAAAACCAAACACTACTACTCAAAACAATTTTGATTGCATATTGCGCGCTAGACGTGTGATTGTTGGAAATTTGGGCGCCATTTTTTCCAGTCTAAGCGGTACGAGCACGAGCACGTTGACGAACAAAATGGACAGCAATATAACTTTGGACTTTTTCATATATTCGCCTACTAATAGTCACCTGTTGCCATTTTGGAATCAATTTAATTCCAGAATAAATTCCGAGATCCATTTCTCACAAATTTTTGGGATTTGAGTTTTGGGTTATGTCATTTAAAATCGCAAACTCAAAACGTAATATCGAACACAATTTTTCTTTTTATGTAAACTTTTCGTTTGGGTTTGTGTTTGTGTTTTTAATTGGGAAAAAAACCCTAAGTCTCTAATATATTTTTTACTTTGCAATTCAAGTTGTTCGTACTGTAGATTTAAATAAAATGTTGAGTTTTCAGGGTGGAAATTAAAATAAATTTTGAGAATTTTTAAAAATTTGTTGCAATTTGTCAAGATTTTGCTACAATTTTTAGATTTTCTTATGGATTTTCTGGATTGCCATGGGAAAAGGAGTGCGCAAAAACGAGGTGCATTAAAATCATTCAAATGAGTTTAATTAATTTGCAGTAGTTCAAATGTTTCACCCTGATTAAAATGACTGTTTTTTTGTGTACACCTGCTTTTAGTTAATAAAAGGGATACGAATCGAACTCACACAAACAGTTCTGAGTAACTGCTGATAAGCGCTAATTAAGTGTATAATTGTTTAAAGTTTAAAGATGAGCATGAGGATTATGTCAAATTCTGTTGGCGTGTGTTTTATCCAAGTGATTTATAAGCAGTCAATTATGTAGGAGTAGGGAAAACACATTGATGGGCTGCGAATCCCGTGTTGTAATGTTAAAAGTGCAGTGTAGTGGCTCGGTTTGTGTATTATGTATGCAAAATGGGAGTTAGCGATGTGTAGAGATAATAAGAGCAGCGAGACTATAAAGGGAAAGGTGTGTGTGTGTGTGTAGAGGTGTGTGTGTGTGTTCAGATACACGTGAAATCTTAGTACTGTTTTGAATTGTCGATAGGACGCTTCTCTTCTGCTCTTGAGGACTTTATTCCAATGATATGCAATATTATGCCTTGATAGCGCCATCAAATGGGTTTATTGCTGCAATCGAAACGACAAATCAAGCTGAGATGCGTCATTAAGTGGGCCGAAAACCCGATAAAAATGATCGTTGTAGCCATCATGTCAGACGCAATTCATCATGCACTCAGATTATCATCCTTTAAGGTCTTATTCAGTTAGGTTGCAGGTGTCGTTCAATCGTCTTTAAGTAGTGTTTGCCGTCCTCGCACACAGCCATGATTACAATATTTTAATTTGCGAAGAAATTAATTAGATAGTCTGAAATTAGTTTGAGAAAATGAGTTTGTATATTTATCTTGAGGTCATGTGATGTGCAAGTTACTTGGATGGATATCAGCCATTTTTTAGTACCTAATTAAGGCGGAGATGAAGTTTGCGAATGTTCTGCAAAAATAATAGTTGTAAATTTGCCCGTGTTAATGTAATGGATGGGGGGAAGTGATGCTGCAGTTTTCTCCGAGCTGCCATTTTGTTTCAAGGCCTTTTTGTCTGATTTTTGTTGTGTAAAAGGCCCTGTCTGAGTGTGAGAGAATTGCTTCTATGGCTGTGATGATAAATGAAGCTTCAATGGCGCGTGTAATGACCTTCCGAATCAGAATATGTGTTTCACATGAGCGCTTGCAAGCTAGGATTAAAAAGCCACCTTCTTGTTCTTGTGAGTTTGAAGACGGTTGCAGTTGCAGTGCAATCAGAAAATAATACTCGCCTTAAAGGGGAGGATGTAGCGGGCCCAGTTTAGTTTAGTTTATTGTATTAACCACGATTAATTAATATTTATTGTGCACAGAAAGCTTTAAAATATGCCTTTAAACCTGTTATATGTTTATTTTGTCTATTTTATTGTGAAATTGATGCGAAGCGAGTAAGTCAGTTCTATTATAATGCATGATAAAGTTGCACGCGGAAATTCGAAATTGACTGTCAATTCAATAATACATTTCAAGTGAAATTTTGCTAGCATAGTGCAATGTAAAATTTTCATCAAATCGATTGAATAATGACAGCAACAAAAATGAATCAATGATATATTGTATTGTATTTTGTTTTGTTTTTTCGTTTAGCGATGTAAACCGAATGGTGCTTTCAATTGCACGAAAAGCTTTATGCGTGTTCATTTATACACGTGAACTCAATTGGACAAGATGTTTATTGCAGTACGCAAAATTTAATCGCAGTTTTCAATTCTTATCGTGACGCTTGGGTTAGCACATGCCACGTAAATTGAACCAAATGTACCGAACTAATATTCAATACGATGTGTAAAATATACGAGTAATACGAAGAAATGAAGATAAAGAAGTCAATTTGGTTTAAACATTTTGAAATTTGTTTTAATTGCTGCCAACCTTTAGCCGACGTGTGAGAGGGTGTGTTAGGGTGTGGTTGTGCCTTGATTGCAGGGTGGACCTTCTAGTCAAAGCCGTTTCGCGCCGTTGAACACCAAGCACCTTATCCAGGCGGCTTTTTCCTCGACCCGCTCGAATCTTACTTTCAGTATAGCTTTTTGCAGCCTCGTTATGTCCGCTCTTCCCACCCGGAAGCTGTAAGCGACGTCTAGCCATTAACAGGGTCACGCGATCGTTGCTCGTCATACGTGCACGTTGAGCCTTTTCGTATCACCTCCCGAGAGAGGTCGTGTTGGAAAATGTCAGTCGATAGAGGATCACTTTAAAGAATTTTCAAATTTTGCGAAGAATGAGTCCGTTTTGTTTATTTGTTTGTTTGTTTTGTTTTTAGCTCAATTGGAATGAGCAGTGAAGCCTCGTTAAAGTTTTTAAGATAGGGAAGTTTATTTACCGTGAGGTATTGTTCAATTATTCAGCGATTGAAACGATAATTTTTAAGAGGTTTTAAAATTTTAAAATGCAAGATAAGAAAGTGGGAGGAAATTAATATGTAAATATTTTTTTTTTGAAAAAAACTTTTAATAATTGTAGAGAGAAAAAATGGTTGACTTGTTTTAACTTTGAAGTGACAAAGTGAATTGAAAATGGGTAATTATCCTTGGTGCAATTAAGTGATTGAAATCTTGATGAAGTTTTGTTAATCAGTATGAGTAAAATGAAGGGGAAAAGGGAAATTGTACGTTGCAACGGGAAAAGTGGTGCGTGAATTTGAAATTTTCTTTTTAATAATAAAGTTTGCACATGTGATTTATGTACTTTAGTCTGCCTGCGAGCGATTTGACTTCTGTTTTATTTGCATAAATTAAAAAAGAAAATTTGTTTGATGTTTGTTTTACGATGCGCTTTTTAACAGATGCTTGATTGATATTTTTTTAAAGCGATAGAATACCAGAATTTGGGAGAATAAATTCTTTATACTTTTAATTCCGGGGACCTTTAATGTTCAATTTTTTTTTCTTCTTTTGACACTAATTTGACAAAATTTATCTCAGAATCTGACATCTTTCAAAACTGCTTAAGCCAGTGACATTCACTCAAAAGAGAAAATTCTTTTAATAATTTAGACTTAATGTTTAAACGTATTAAAAATACACGTGGTTCAATAGCAGTAGATTGATCTCGTTTAGCCCGATATTTTCAACGAACTGATAAAGTTTTTCGACAGGGATTTAATAAACAAAGCAAAAAAAAAGTTTTGTTTTTGTGGAATGTGCGTCTCATTTTGCAGGAGGGATTTTTCACGAGCTAAAGATAACGTACCTGATTCTCTAATCACCTCATTTGAATAAATTTGAAGAGTGACGAGAGAAAGTTAAATGTTTAAATAAAGATTCAACTTTTTGATGGCATTCGAGGAAGTAATTTTGGTTTTGATTGATGAGTTCAATCAGATGTGGTAATTTGTGTCTCCTCTACTCGCATTTTTTCGCGTTCTTGTTTTGATGGCGTGTTTCTTGTCATAATTAGATGGTGGAAATTCCATTTCCGTGCAAATGACGATTGCCCACATCATATGCACATTTTAATTCCTCAAGAAACTTGCTAAGATAACCTTAACTTACTGATTTGCATGCTGCAACGTGATGGAGTTACGCAAATTTCGACTCAACGCTCGAATATGATGCGGTTTGAGCATCTAGAAATAAAAATGCGTATATCCCTGTATAAAGAAGCGAAGTGAATTGCTTGAGTTTGCAATAACGAGGTTCTGTATGAGTTTCAGAAGCTCCACCTGGTGTTGGCCTCGTTTGCGTCAATTTATTCAGCGTTCATTACAATTAAGTGTAATTGCGAACGCGGGTTTCTGTGTGATAGGAGACGCTTTCGAGTTCAAAGACTCCTGTCCTCTGCAGATTGTCAGACCTAACTCTAAATGCGTTAAATGTAATTTCGGTTGAGTTGTTTGTATCGCACAAACGATTTCGCTGCAAAGTATAAGGGTTAAATACATCTGAAATAAGATAATAAAAAAATGTCATGGGGGAATATGAATTTCGCGTTGGAAATTGGTGAAAATGAAAGAATTAGGTCGTATTTGAAATTACTTTTTGCGTCTAAAGTACTTTTCGTTTGTATGTTTTTGTTTTCTGCTTTGTTATTGACTCTGGAATGAGAGCAACAAGCAACAAAATGAAATAAATCATTTTTATTTTATTTTTATACTTTTCAATCTTTAAAAAAAATTGAAGATGAACGAAAGCTGTTTTTCCGTAAGCCTAAACCATGATTTGAATTAAGTTTTCAGTGACTATAAAAGGCATATAAAATAGGCATTTTCTTAGCCTGTAGTGCGCATCGATTCTTATTTTGCAAGAGGGGAACTATCAAGGTTTAGAAAATACGTTTAAGTATGGCGTTTGGAAAAGCAATCACCAATCTAGTTTGAGTTTTCCATTTTACAACTGAAAAGAAAAAAGTAAATATAAAACCTTATTCTTGTCATGGTATTGTTCAGCATAAAGGACGAAAAAAATATAAAAGTTGTTGAACAAATTCAAAGTTAAGGTTTAATGATGGTGCTCAAAGCAAAGCGAGCATCTTTTAAGGAACCATTGTAAGGAGTCCATTGGCCGGATGATAACCTTTAACCTTTGGAACAAAGGAGGGATATACATAGCAAACTGAAAAGAAAAGCGATGATCATATAATAAAGTGCAGCACTTTATTGTTATTCTTTTCGAAACTAAAGAAAAGGGATTTTTATAAATTGCATTTTAATGCATTTTCTTATTGTACGACACGCTTCTTTATCGCACTGTATGGGGATATAAAAGTGTGCTTAAATGCTATGTACTGGGCTAATTTTTCTGTTTGTTTTTAACCAGTTCAACATCTTTAATAAGAATGAATTTACAGACTTTGCATTAAAAAATGCAGTAAGTGGTTAGATTACAATTAAGTTATTTATTTACTTATTATTGTTACAATACTCCCTAGGGGGTAGGAATGGTACAATGTGATAGTAATGATGCAGATCAAGTCATGTTAAGTGATATTAAATATTACAGGAGCTTGTATAAAAGCATTTACTTGCATCTGGATAATCAGATCAATATATTATTGTCGTGGATGAAAAACAAATATTCATTGTACACCTAAATTTCTCTGAGATCTTGTAGAGACAACTTGCCTGGCTATTTTATGATAACCATGAGCAAAATTATACCGCTAATGACCTGAAAATGGAAATTAGCAATACTTGGAGAAAAAATAAACTACCGTAAAGGCGCTCATTGAACGCGGGGTTCCAAAGCAACGCGGGATCCTTTATAATGCAGGTCTAAATTGTTCAAAATGACTGAATTCAACATGTAAATGACTAAAATACTGCCCAAATTGATCAAAAACAATAAAATAAATGTTTAAATTCATCAAAACGATTGAATTCAATATCTAAATTGCGGGGGGAAAATCCAGATTTTGAAAATAGAGCGCGGGTGTTCTATCAGAGAATTTACGGTATTAATAATAAACAAAGTACCAAACACAATAACCAAGTTTTGTAAATACAAACATTGACGCACAGGCATAATTTATTTACGGTAGGCATATACTCATTAAAAGTTATAATTTTATTTTCTGCATCCAAAGTATTGTCACTCGGTATATCTTACCTTGCGTAAACAGTGATGAGTATTCTTCATTAAACATTCAGAACTCAATCAATGCACATACAATTTTAATAAGTAAACAAACGTGCGTGGAATCTTATGGCGCGGTGAACGTTTAAACTGCATAGAATGTACCGTCAAGTTTATGAAACTATAAAATATCCTATGTGTTTTTTAGTCGTTTCGCTCGCAATTTTATGTCTGATAGAGTTTGAAGGTAATTTGTACGTGCTTTTTGACAAGAGGGGAAAATATTTATACTTTAACACATGTAAATACAAAGTTGACAGTTAAATTTAGTCATTTGATCACTAAGTCATGAGCGAATCGGTAAAATTTTGTCACATGTTGGTGTGTGACACCCAGGAGAAGGTACAACATAAAGTGGCTCTTACAACGAAGGAAGAAAAAAAGCTGACATGTGAATGCAATCTTTTGAGGGGACACGTGTTTAATAATTTCTAAGCAGTTGCAAGGTGTATAATCGATTTCTTTAAGCGTTCAAGTTGTACTGCAATACGAATATTGATTGGGGTTTTCAATATCCTCTTTAGGAATTTTTATTCGGTGTTTGGAAGCTTGTCTATTTGTGTGTTGAATTATAGATGACTAAGGAGAATTAATGAGGAGTTGTACAGAAAGTAATTGTTTTTGGAAGAAGATGGAAGTGGATCTAGCACAGCTTAGCTCTGGCATAGCATGGAGATTACTTTTTAATATTTTTTTAAAGGAACTAATACAACAGACGAGTTTATACGATGAAATTAAAAATTAAATATTTCAGATATTAAATTCGTGCACCAAATGGTCACAGTGTCACGATTCGTGACATTGACATTTTATGCCGAATTATCGACTATTTTGGTTTTTTGGATTAGGAGTTTCTGGCGGTTTTTTGTTGTTTTTAGGCTAAGGACCGGCAATAACTTTCTGTTGGTTTTTACGGGCTGTTAATGGGTTCAAGGGGCAGGGCCTTTGGTGGAGGAGGATTGA
This sequence comes from Strigamia transsilvanica, assembly GCA_034701245.1. Classification (NCBI taxonomy): domain Eukaryota; kingdom Metazoa; phylum Arthropoda; class Chilopoda; order Geophilomorpha; family Linotaeniidae; genus Strigamia; species Strigamia transsilvanica. Next base: position 38,253 of record JAQIXU010000195.1, read on the forward strand.
GTGGGGCTTTGTTTCCTGGCCTAACGTACTTTTTTCTTCTTCTTTATATCATTTTACATTATTTTCGATGCACTTTTTCATATTTAATGCAATAATGTCACCCCACTTTGGGATTCATTGACCTACATGAAACTTTTTCACTTAAAAAAAAATTCTTTCCAATTTGCTTTTTGCATTTTCGTTACTTTAAATTTTTTTTTCGCGTACGGAACAGCAAGTAAAGACATAACTTGGGATTACGATGAGAAAGCAGATCCTACCCTTGGGTGGTTGTAATAGAGAATTGTACAACATTGACTGATTCGTTTTTTCCCTATCTCAAACTGTCTTCCTACAACTCTCCCTCTTCCTCTTTCTCTCCCTTAAGAATTTTTTTTATCGTGTATGGAAGAAATGTATGTAAAATATTGGTATATTGATTACCAATAGTCTACATTTTATTATTTTCAATATTTTCTTTTCTTGGATGAAAGAAGAAGTGGGTGCGGGGTGTGTGTATCTATACAGCAGTTTTGATTAGAATCTGAGTGCAAACTGTATGATACGTGGGCGTAGATTGATTTTGAAATGCCTCGCAGCATATTTAATTTCATTAAAATTGGAGAATTTTCTTTGCTGCTTTATGTCTTCACCCTTCATTTATCAATCAACTCCTAGCGGGTGTAAACGAATTCGTGAATAAATTAGATGTTGCTGAAGGTTTTGTATATTTTTCAAATTTAGCCCTACTTTATAAAAATGAGTTTGCTGCTGCTGTTTTTAACTTAAATTTGCCTATCGTATGCAGGAATTAGAATTCGGTGTAATGACGTGTGAGACGTTGAGGAATGCAAATGTAAAAGCAAAAGCAGAACGTCAATATTGAAAGGAAAAACAAAGTTAGCATAAGAAGCGTGCATCAATGAATATCATTTTAAAGTAGATAGTTTTAAAAGAAATACAATTTACTGTACTTTGAGACTTAGAATCTCAAATTTAAAAAAAAAAAATAATTTTAAAATGATAAAAAGCGTGTTAATTGGTAACAGGTGCAATAAATCGTTTTGAGGATTTTAAAATGAGATTTTTGCTTTCGTGAAGAGAAATTAAACTAAGTTTGGTCGTTATTGATTTGCTTCAAGTCTGAAATGGGAATGCAAGGCCAATTCATTTTCCTTCTCCAGCCTCCTCTTAGCTGTAGTTGAAAAATTTGCATTAACAATGGGCGCTTAAGCTGCAACTACATTTATTTTGTTGAGAATTTACAACACGAATTAAAACTAAAGTTGGCTTTGCAAATTAAAACTGTTGTTTCCTAATTGAACGAAAATAAAATCAAAAATTTGTCAGAGAAATACGAGAGTGGCAGGTCACGTGGAACTCGAACCTTTTCATCCGATCCGTGGAGCGCGCACACATCTGAGCAGAGGGACAAATTCTAGACGATAGATTTTCTTTTTATTCTTTATCCACATTTGAAGTCCACGTGAGACACTAGCAGTTGAAGAATATTAATGAGTTTGCCTGAAAGGTTTTATTTTAATCTTTATTCGAGACAAGAGGACTAATTGGGTAAAAGCTGAAGAGTTTTTTCAATTAATTTGAGGTATAAGAGAGGAAATCCTGGTGTCATTAGAGAGGAGAGTAATTTTGAGAAATACCTACATCCACACAAAGAGAAAGTGGAAACAAGCTGTGATTTTTATTGCACAAGTGAGACTTCTCATAATTGAAGAGACATCACCCCATAGGGAGAGATTTGAGCATAACATGGAAAGAGAAGAATTTTATTACGGTTGTGGAGTGTTGTTTTTCCTGTGAGAAACAGACACACACAAAAAAATGTCGGCTTAACGCATCAAAGCAGAGATATGGGAGCGCGATTTATGGCGTCGTTTCATTCGTCGTTAAAATATTCGATTTTTCGCATTGTGATTTTGAAATATAATTAGACGAATGCAATTTAAAATGGAAAAGAAATGCATTTGATGATTATAGTCATCTTTGTGCAATTAGTCTTTGCAATTTTTTTTTTGCCATTAAAATGCAAATGAGGGGAAATATTTGTTAAGAGAGAAAGGTAAACTAATTAACTGGGAGAAAATATGTAATTGAAGATTATGAAAACATCGTGTGACAATTGTTAGCGTTACAGGTCATCCATTAAAGGCAATGCATGGCAATACTACATTTGAAATAACATTTCAATTCGCCTCCTGAAAAGCGCTGATTAAGATGGCAAAAGATGAATTGTGTCGAGTTTGTCGGAGGAATTTAAGATATATTTATGTGAACACTATTTATAGGCTCAGGCTGCTTTTGTTCTACAAACTACTACGTCATTCGTAACATATTACATGACTATAAATCTAGTCCTTATGTGAATGAATGGAGAGGGGGAAAAAAATTTAAGTTGGTGAAATGTCACCACTTGACTTGTGATGATCCGCATTACAAAAACATTTCTGAAGAGAAGCAGTTGTTGTATAAAGATGAAGGCAGTCGTTTTTGAGAGGAAGGAAGGAAGTGGTAGCCTCATCCCTGCTCTTGTGTGCCCCACTCCGCATACGCACCCCTGCCTTTCACTTCAATCGATTGTACTGTGCATTGGTTTCCAACTCTAGAAACTGAGCGACGGTTTACAACGTTGCAGCTTAAGGGTACTAAAAAACGCGTTTTTTTTTTTTTTACTTCTCTTGCTTTTGTTATTTTTAAATATTTTTATTTAGATAAATATTCAGGGAATGCAAAAATCAGGAAAAAGATTTAAAATAAAATTTGAATCTTGAGAGAATGATGAAATGCTTATCCCCTCGTGCATTGTGTGCGTGTGACGTGTGGTGGAAATATTCTGCATGGCAATCATGCCTTGCAAGATGCGCACGCCTGCAGAAGAGGTGTGTTAAGGGATGGTGAAGATGTGCGAGAGAAGGGATGTGATGGGAAAGACCGGATGATCATTCGTCATTGGGTTTGTGTTGCAGTTCTCGCCGCAAGAGGCGCGTCTGACCCCGAGTTCCTTTGGCCATTCATCATCACTCCTCTTGTTGTACTGAAATGGTGGTCGAAAAAGATTTTCTTGGATTTTTTTTTCGGAGGGGTAGGGATAGGCGGTATTCTTGCTTGTTCAGTACTTATCGTCAAATCTAACGTCAAAGAGAATATGGAAGTGTTGGTGATACACAATATTTTATTTTCCTATGAGAAAATTGTGTACTATTCTTTGAAAAGACCGAAAACGTTAATTAATTTTGAGCTTGTTTTTTTGTGTGCTACATTTTGCACACTTTACGGTTTCTAAATTCCTTAATTCTTTACTGTAATGTTTTTTTTTTTACTGTTTGACTCTGTTGGGTAAATAATATTGGGATGCGAGATCAAAAACAACTTTAAATATTCAAAACCCTCTGAACATGGCAAATGAAAACCACACAAAAGGGAAGGATACAAAAACAACACAAAGATAAAAAGTAAAGTTAAACCTAAAGTGCAGACCTAAATTGGAAGTGTACGGAATTTCTTTCCATTTGAAGTACACAAAAAAAAACAAAGATGCAGTAAAGTGCTCTTGAGAATTTGATTTTATGTTTACTTTGTAGTGCAAAACAAAAAAAATCGAAAATTTCTCAACATTACAGTTAATTGAATTCTAATTTTTTTTTTTTTTTTTTTTTAATGAATTGAAAATTGAAATTAAAATTAAAATTTTCATGCAAAAGATAAATATTGTTGCACACATTTTCTAAAATATACATTTTAATTTTTTATTTCCAAGGAATATAAGAATAAATCACTTGCTTCAAAGCGATTTCACGAGATCTATAGTTCATGAAATATTCATCAATTTCTCCTTAAGCGTAAAGACAAGTTTGAACGGGCTGTGTTGAAACTCAAGTTAAAACCGGGGAGGTGGAAATGCTGCTTGGGGACCGAGCTTTAAAAAAAAGAAAAGGTCTTTGTCTCTGCCCTGCAGTCACGGTGACAACACACAAAGAATTGTCATTTAATATAAACAGACGGTTTAAAGTATAAAAAGCATAAGGACGTTTGCATTAATACATATGGTAAAATGAAGGGGAGCTGTTGGTAACCGGGCTTCCTTAAATCCAATATACCCTCGACGACTAAGGGGAATGGCGAGTAGAGAAGAAGAAGAGGAACGGGCGAGACTTTGCTCGGAGGCAATCGGAAAGCTCGTTTTGGTGAAAACGTCAGAGACGCAACGGAAATGGTAATGTTCAGGTAATGCATAGGGGATGGGTCGTGAGGTAAAGGGAGTTTTCTTTCTTCTTTTTTCCTTTTTTTTTCTGTGCAGCATTTCTTTCACATTCGTCTTTTTTTGCTTTGTGCGCCTGGTTGGTCCTAAGGCGCTGCGGATTGAGAAAGAAGTTATGTCGATCTGTCACTTGGGCCGCTTTGCTCTTTAGGTGGTACATGCGAAGTGGATGCAGGGGGCGTTAGAGTGAGTTTTGCGCAATATTGCAACTTTCAATAACAAGACCTGCTCGTCTACAGTTTTGTCTCCTATATATTTACCTCATGGGTCAAACTAGGTTAGTGGTTATTGTACACTCGGGGGAAATTTCTAATAAGAGTTTGAGTTGTGCGCAAGGGAATCTTTTGTGTTGAATTAAAGGGTTACTAAAGGTGAATGAAACATTGTTGATAAAGTGGGTTGGCTGTGAAATCTTTTATATCTGCTGGTGTAGTAATAAAGTGTTTTTTTTTCTCGATGGGACACGTTTACATGTTTACAATTCATTTTTATTGACTTTTTATAACTTAAAAAATTTTAAATTTGAACAATTTTGGTTTCTAGTCAGAGAACAAAAGCAAGGAAAAACTTGTGGAATGAGAAAACGAATTAGCACCATCCGTAAAATCCGACTCGTTTTATCGCCCTGCTTGATAAGAGTAAAGGGGAGAGTGATAAAACGAGTTTCAGAACAAGAGCAGAAATAAAAACTGATAAAAATGTTAAAACATCTTTTTTATTGTGTCCACTGCAGCATAAATGCATTGTAATGTTTATATTTTATTTTTAAAGCTTTAAAGGGATCCCTCGTTGAGTCGTATGGAAATGAGGATTAATAAAAATCCTGTGAAATGTCGCAATTGCATAATCGATTGATAAAAGACGATTTGTTTTTGCTGTGGTGGGTTTCGGAAGTGCTGCTTGAAAACAATTGACTTGGTGGATAATTCATGTGTTTGATTGTGTGGCCAATGTCCACATCAGCAGTTGATCGATGAGTAGGAAGGCATAGAACTCTCTGACGGACAACCTGTAAACACTTGTCACCAAGGGAATGGTCTGTGGATACTGCAGAGAAGGACTGTAACTGTTTGCTTTTCGATCATATTGAGGTTATCCATACAGTCGCTTGCGTTTGTACTCGAAACGGCAAATTTACGATAAGATTTCCAAAATTTATCATCATTACAAAGATTTTTATTTTGTTCTTTGGTTCTCTTTATACCCTTCGATGAACAGCAAGACGCAGAACGGAAGTAGTTCTATGTCAAAATGGAAAATTTATTAATGGTTTCCGTGAGAATATTTTTCTGGAAATTTGAGAATTGTTGGGTCACGACTTCAATTCATAGGTTGTCTTGGCAAAACACGGAATAGTTCATTAATATAGTGCACTGTCATTTCGATTTGTGTAGGGTTTAAATTGAAACTGACAGCTTGCAGGACGGCGGTCCATTAACACTTGTAGGTTATTAGTCTGTTTACATAAAGTTGTGCTTGAAGAGAATAATTCGATTTGGTAACTGTACTGTCATAGCTGATATTTAAAGAATCACCAGACACGTTTTCAGACGAGTTGAATATGGAGCTTTTTGTGCAAACCGCGTCGAGTTCTTGCCACTGCATTGCATGCAATTATAATGGTTGATGAATTTTGGGTTGAATATTCCTTCGTGTTCCAGATGGCCTGACCACAATGAGCAGGGTGGAGCGAAATCGCATCAAATTTTGGTGGAATTTATTCATAATGTTGATTCAAGCAGTAAATTACAATTAATTTAATAAAGAAAAATTATTTTAATTAATTAGTAAATTTCTATCCCGTGTGACTAAAACGTTGAAATTGAAAGTGTTATCAAAGTTTAAGAATTTGCTAACGGTTTGGGATTACACTTTGATAAGGCGATTTAAGTTGGGGTTTCGAGTTGTTTACGATTCAGAATAAATCATTCAGGAGTCATCGCAGTGATTACATGAGTTAGGAATTTGTAATTTGCAATTACCTTCGCATATACACTATTCAATCCCTCCCTGTGTTGCTGTCAAGTTGCTAATTAGGCGATGGAGAAAACATTAGTTTTATCACTGACAATTAATTTGTAGCTTACCTGTTAGCGCTTAGCTGATTATTCTTTTAGTTCTCACTTTTTGGAAAATATATTGTTTTATAAATAAAGTGTAATTCACATTAAGTGTAATTAAAAATAAACTCAATCATATGACAACTGGTTGCTTAACGACATCGTATAACGTTAAAATTGGGTTTTAATTTAAAACGGAACTATTAGAACCTAAATAATTTGAAACTTCATTATTGTCAAATGGACACGGCTGTAAATTGGAAATGCAAGAGGGATAAATGGGGTATTAGGATTGTGTTTATATTTAAATGTTTATAATTTTTTTTAAAAAATTAAAAAAAAAATTATTTTGTTTTCATCTCTTAACCAACTCGGCTGTTTTGTTTTAAGATACAAGTTGGAATTACTTTGGAACAGAGGAAAAGCTCGGGATTAAAGGCTGGGGTCAATTTATTATGGTACACAAAGTATAAGTTGGGAGCTGTAAATTTAAAAGCAAGTGAAGCGGAAAGTGATGTGCAAATATCAGCAATGAATTTCCATTTGCAGAATAAAGCTGTTCAGTCGTCAAATTGAAATGAATGGTTTATGTTGAACTTTTATTAATTTTTAGGTAAACATTTCAAGTTTTAAGAAGCGAAAGAAAAGAAAATGCACTTTATTTTAATGAAAATAATAAGAGAGATCAAGTTGAGTGAATAATTAATGAATCAGTACATGAGTTTTTGGGAAGATTGAAAAGGCTCAAATTTGATTGCAGCGTTGCAGTTCGCCCATGTTCTTTTCTTCTATCGAAAGCAAATGTAATTACTCTCGTTGGATCTCAAAGGTTATTTGAATGACAGAATCATCTTCTTCCTGCTCCCACTTCATTAAATTTTATAGCCAAGCGTTTGTTGTGTTTACAGCTTTTTCCATTAATTGCCTTTGTAATTGTAATCATTTTTTAAATTGTTTTTTTTTATTTCTTTAAGACGACTTTTTTTGTTGTTTTTTTTTTAAAAAAAAGAGCTTTTGTTTTGTGAAAGTAAATGAATAAATTCCCTAATTCATTAAAGTAATTTTTAAAAAAAAATATTTTTTTTAATGACATTTTGTTAGAGACTAATTACTTGTTGTTTTTATGTCAGATGGGATAAGTGAAATTGAAGTAAAAGTGCAGTTACAGGTACAGCTTCATAACTCGAACAGAATCCATTGATTGGTGCTACACGAGCGGCCAGAGTTGTCGTGGAGAACGATGTTATTGTACAGAGGATAAGGAGGAGGAAATGGTAGCAGGCTACAAAGGTGTTCATGGTTCTAGAACCTCCTCATCCATCACCAGGGGGCTTTGGCCTGCTGCAGAGACAAGAAGATGGCGATTCTAGTGGGTTTCAGGGGCTCTCGAAAGAGTTAGGTTCGGGTTAGCGCAGCAGTGGTTCGGTGCTAATTGGGGCAAAGGCGATTGCGGAATTTGATTAGGGCAGACCGTAATAAATTGAGCCTCACACACTGATTCGGCATTCGCATTACCCTACGTTCTTGATCCTAATTATTGGATGTCACTGGTAAAGGCCAAAAAGCATTAAAGATGGGGTAATTTACGGGGATTTATTTAAACACGTTTGGAAATATTCAAAAATATTGATGTCGGTTTTTGGGTTTAATGTGGGGTAATTAAATTTAAGTGGAAATTAAATTTGTTTAGTTTTTAATTAGTGGAAGGTCAATTTTGACGAATGAAAAATTCGCCTTTGCCTGCTTAAAGCGATCGTGCGCGGGTTAACGTTTGTTTGACCCTCTATCGGGTAAAATGTAAAATCTAACAATCTGGGAAGGGGTGAGAGAGGCCTTAAATTAAGAGCGACCTCTCGTGTAGATTTTAATTTTTGAAATTAAATCATGATGGCGATGACAGGCGTAAAAAATGCACGAAGGGGAAGGGAAAAAAGGGAGGTCTCTGTATGGGTCAGTGATTAATTCGCGCAATTCATCTTGTATGCCTCACGTTTCATATCGGCCTTTCGCTGGCGCGACAACAAAGAGCCATCTAGGATTTGAGCTACGGCGGAAAATCACTCGCTGGAACTTTTCCCGCCTTTTGTGCACCGATCACCCGAGATGGGAAGCAAAGGCGCTGTCTGTAAGGCCAGATAAGGCGTGTGGCGCCGTCTGTCGACCCCTTCATCTGCTAGCGAGTGAAAGGATTGCAGGTGATGGGTGTGGGCATGGGCTTTTGTTCTCGTCTATCTTGACCTAAAAGAAGCCAAAGGTGTCCCTGAGATCGCACCCTGGACTGTTGGTTGCACAATGCTATCAGCAGCTAACAGGCAGTGTTGAATAGTGCACATGTGGAATGACAAGTGGTGCCAATTGTGCCCTTTGTTCTAAGCTAGTCTTAATTTTCAGCGTAATTACTGAGAGAAAGGCGTTTTAATAAAGGAGATTGTCTTTAAAGATTGTCCTTGCTCACATTGCGCTTGGTGTTGATGAAAAATGCTACTACATGAGATGAGGTATTGATTGCGAGTAAATGACCAGCAAAAAGATAGAAAATGCCCAATTGTTGGCTGATTAAATTTTAGTTGCTAATTAAGTAGGTTTCGACCAATTAGAAATGTGGGCTATGGTCACGTGACCTGGAGTAATCGCTACAGCAGAATGTGCACTGTTTTTGTGAAAACCATTTATTCAGAAATAAGTTTTTAATGGAGTTTAATATGGAGACAAACATCAGGGATATTCATGATTGCCTGGGGGGGTTTTGCATAGCATTATGCGACTGTATTAAAGGAACCCTTGGCTCTTGGCTGAAGCGCAAAAAAAAATACTTTAGAGATATACAGTATGCAATAGTTGAATGGTTTTGCTTTAAAAAGTTGAACTGGAAGAAAAATCTGAAAGCGGCCTAAACTGCCTTGGGAGTCAATTCATGGTTTTCATTTTTTTTCTCCAGTTTATTATCTCAGGCAGGACATTGAAATTTTGTATGCAGCAAAATTGTGTGGTTTTCTTGCTATCGTATAGGACATATTTCCATCCAGAAAGTTTTTGCTTTTACGTAAAATAAAGCGGCCAGATCATTGTACTAAAACTTAAAGCCAGAAATAGCAAAAGAATGGCTTAAATTGAAGTGTGAAATGTCTATTTTGCTCGGTGGGCAACCAATTTTGACCCCAAAAAAATGCGAATACTTTTTTTTTATGATGTTTGGTTGCATTACTGTAGATAGTATCTTCTTTTTATTTATTGGATTTTATTGGCTTAAAGACTTAAATGGGGTTTTTTGTTCTTCCTGATACAAAAGGGATTGGGGATTTTTGCTATTGAGATGTCCAGTTTATGGGCTACTAGTTTAGAGAGACTTTTAAGCCTTGGGGAGTCGGCAGAATTGGTTTTTCTCTCAGTTTGGAGATAAAAATAAAGCGAGTCCACGTTGATATAAAAGGGTTTGTTGGAAATGACAATCCGTTTTGCCGTTAAGATGATTTTTTCCCCTCCGAACGTTCATCACAACGGGTTACATTTCACTATTGAATTTGCAGCTCCTTTGGATCTGGATGAGTGAAGATAGAGCGTTGAGGTTAACCTGAAAAAGGAGCGTGCCCCATTCATCAGCAGATGTGACGCCTAGTACAGAGTCTGATAAGCCCAACTATCAATTAAGAAAAGAAATACGGAAAAAAGCGGGAGTGGAAGGCAGACGGGGATAAAGAATAAAATGGGCGAAACTGAAGGAGGCGTTAAAGCATTTTCTCGCACAATGGCTGGTGATGTATTGCGTGAAATGGATATGCATCTGCAGTGCAAGGTGGCAATCACACTGTTGCTAGGCAACCAGCCGTCGAATGGATCGGATTGGGCTAGGAGCAAACGCTGCGTCTCGGTCGGTCTCGGTGGAAATATTTCACTGAAAAGCTACACTGCATGCTGGGCACAGGTGTAGTGCAGGAAAGTGGCTCACGGGGGGATTTCAGACGGACGAATATGTATATTGACTACTGGCTTGTGTAAACATTAATTTGGTTCAGGAGAAAATGGGGGATTTGTTTTAGAAAATGAAAAAAAAGACATTTATTTTTTGTTTTGGCTTTTCGTTGAGGAGGATTTGTCGCATTGACTAAGCCTAAATTTATATATTTTGTCTCAGGTGATGCTACAAGCTTGAGCGGGTTGCCAAGAAGTTTTTAATTTTTTTTTGGTTTTAGTGAGGGGATTTTCTCTGGATGTTATATGAAATGTCGGAAACGTTGTTGTTGTTGCTGAGTCTGCAACATTCACCAGAAAAAGAGGGGAAAAAATTTTTTTTGGGGATTTTTTTATTTTGGATTTTTTTTCGCTCTCTTATTTTGGTTTGGTTGTTGGTATAAGGTGGAGGACAGTGCCGAATTGGTTTTTATCCCCTTATTTTTTTTGCTTTATTTTTTAAAAATTTCCTCGCTTCTTGCGATGGCTGTCATGCCACCTTTTCCAAGTTGCTGCCTTTTGCTTGCTGGAGTGTGATAGTCCAGAGACAGCAGTGTGTTGCCCGCAGCTGGCTTACACTCGGTTTGTTTGAGATAGGGCGATGGTAAAGCTGAGACGAGATGAAAGTAGTGATGGGCATCACAATTCAATAAGAACGGCACAACGTATCCATGTGGAGCTAATCATTCTGATTGAAAGAAGAATATTTTTCGTAAATAGATAAAATATGAAATGAAAAAACAAAAAAGAGAAAAAAAAAATATTTTTATTTTTTTAGCTTTAGGTTTAAAAATAAATGCAAAGATAAAAGTTGAGAAAAACTGATTTTTGTTTACTGTGTGAATGATTCGAAGGAAGAGCATTTTTTTCTTGTTTTTGTTTAAAGTGCTTTGAAAGAATCAAATAAGGAGGTTCGGGAAAAAAAATGTAAATTTGTTTACACCCATTCCGCTTTCTTTTCTTTTAAGAACTGACGGGAGAAGAAATCTCTGATTTCTTCTAACATTTTGAAAAACAAGTGAATGGAGATTTTAAATCACTATTTATTTTCTGTGTTAGTAGGTTTGTTTCAATTCACTTTTTCCTTTTCTTACTTTTTTCTCCGTCTCTCTGCATGTACATGTTTTGAAAAAGAAAAGAAAATAAAAAAAAACTTAAAAAAAATAAAAAATGGGAAAAAAGCTAAGAGAGAGAGATTGAATCCCATTTGGTAAACAGTAGACTCAAATCAGTTAGATAAATCCTTGCAATTCCAAAGACTTTTCTTTTATGAAAACATCTGATAGGAAAGGAACGGGAATGAAAAAAGAATATAAAATTCGGTGGAAATTTGACTAAACTGAAAGTGAGTTATGACGACTGGCGTTCATTCGTGTGCTCAATAAGGTCGAAGTAATCTTTCTGTCATTTGCAAAGCGACAGATGACTTCTGTTGGCATGATCCGTTCTATTTCCTTTATGATGACTTTATTCGGCTAACAACACATCCTTTCATTTAACATTTGTAATTTCCCAATAGACTCTTAAATGGGTTGTTTTTCTTCTCTTCTGTCGCACATGATATCGTGCACAAGATTGCAATCAAATTTAGATGTCATATAACACCTATCTATAAAATAACTACGAAGTGCGATAAAAAAAATATCTTGCCATATAACTTTAACATTTCATTACAGCTCATTAAAAAAAAATTAATTAATTACGAAAATTGTAGTACAATAACAAAGCAGAACAGAATTAGTACACGCAGTTCTTGTTGGCAACGAATTCATGACCGGGAATTATTGAACCACAACGCTCCTGCTACCATAGAACCAATTAAACCACAAACTAATAATCCAGTTGACCAACAAAATGAAAGTTGAGAAGAGAATTTTAGTAATATAGAAAGATATTAAAGAGTTGGGTGGGTGCATTTTGAAAGGTTTTAGGAGCAATGACGGGAGATTTTAATTATTTAGTACAGATTTCGAAATTGTTCTTGTGGTATTGATTTGAGCAATTTTTTTTTCGTCTTTAAGCCTAGTTGAATTTGAAGTCGAACAACTCTGATCCATTACAGGCCACCCTTCAGTTTGACGTGGTTTTTTTCTGGGGTCGTGGGGTCCGCTAGCCTTTTTCTTTTGCCGGTTGGCAGTAGGAAGTCGGATCATGTTCACTCGGAGATCACCGCAGAAGGGAGTCGACCACTGGCTCATCGCCAGCACCATATGGATACTCTTTTCCAATTTCCATTCAAGTCGTTGTGCTTTAACACTTGCGCTGCTCCATTGCATTTGAAGTTTCTCTTCCTTTTGACAATATATATTTTTTTTAAAGTCCCTAACTATTTTAACGTGCATTAAACGGGGATTAAGACTTAGGAGGAAAATAAATAAATAAGAGGATGCCACCTGTCTGTGAAATACGGGATCTGTTGATTTAGGCGTGTTTGCAAAAGCAACAGTTTTAAACAATGACCTGCCTGTTGTGGTAAACAGGAGAACTGTCTTGCAGGCGGGAAAGAAATCCATTAAGAAAGTGAATGGCGACCATTCATGCGTGGGCGTGAGAGCGCTTTCGTGACAAAGATGGATTGGTGGCTTGGTGTGGGTAGTTGGCCACTCTAGAGGCAGGAAAGACAGGAAAAACCCCCATCTTTAAAAGAGTGGCTGCTGTTGGAGAAAAATTATTCTCATAATTCCCCATAGTGACGTTGCGGAATCGGTGGCGAATATATATTTGAAACTTTTATATCTTTATCCGCGATTTTCTTTAATGCAATGGGTTTTTGCATTGCGAATATAAATCTCACGCTGATGTCAGGTAGATTAATGTTTGCAAAAGCAGCTAGTTTGTGCTGTTTTGATGTTATTGATTGTCCATTAATGTTTGCACAAGGTCTTCAGGTGCGCTATTGATTGATGTAAGTTAATAATTGGAATTGATTTAAGACCAATGTGATTAATTACTGCTGGCTTATGCTTTATTGTAGTTGCCCGTTGAATTGATTAAGTTTACCATTGAATACAAAGTGCTTCTTGATTAACAACAATTAATTAGATTGAATTTTGCCGTTTTGGTTTTTCGTTGTTTCCCAATTCTTCTGTCTGAAAGATTGAAAGCAATTAATGGATCGTAATAAATTAATATTCTGTAACTGTTCAATTTGGTTTTGACAGTTGGAGAAACAGATGGTTTATTGATCATTTTTGAAAGCTTTTTTTTTTTTAAAACTTGTGCTTCTTGTATTTTTCTTTTGCTTTTATTCCTTTTTAAATATTGATGTTGGCAACTTCTTTTAGTGAATGTTAATTTTAATTGGAAATTTTACAGACCATCAGGGGGGGAAGCTCAATTAGGTGATAAAAGAGAGAAAGAAGAGAACATAAAGAAAAATCAATTGCTAGACGTCTTCGTTTTCAGTATAAAAGTGCATATAGGCTAAAAAAAAAAAAAATGAAATGATGTGTAGAAAAACTGTCGAGAAGGAAGAGACGAAAACTCAACATTCCACAGATGTTGCTTTTGTTCAGTTGGAAAAATCTTTTCAATCCTCTGCATTTTCGGATTTTTTTGTTTTCTAATTGACTACGCTTTTCCTATTAACTGAAGCATTTTTATTTACCTATTTTTTACATTTGCAAGAAACGAGGATTTTTATAACTCCAATTTATTTGTTGCATATGACAATCAAAATTAATAAAAGTTGCAAGAAAATAATTTTCTATAACTGTTTTTTTTTTTTAAAAAAAAAATCTGAACACCTAAGTGCTGAGTCCACAATGCCACGAGCACTATGAGTTTTCATGACGCTACGCCTTCCGTAGCGCCCCCTACTTTATCATGTGAATACCGTATACCTTCCAATAGCGCACCCGCGCGCTATATGCAAAAAAATTGTCAAACCCGCGCACAATCGGAGGTTCGCGGGCTAATGGAGGCCCGCGGCTTATTGCAAACGGGAAAAATTTTCCCCAATACGTTTCCGATACGTTCCCCCGATACGTTCCCCCAATGCGTTCCCCCGATACGTTCTTCCGATACGTACCCCCGATACGTTTTCGATTCGAAGAAATACGGTATTTTGATTTAGT